>VZTO01009453.1:482-19875 GCA_013400615.1 Syrrhaptes paradoxus | reverse complement strand
TTAACCCAGTCTTCATCTACCAGAGCAAACTCCTCCTTTGTCCTGACTTTCTCCGGGGCTACAGGGGTATGGGGCTTCTCAGGACAGCCTCCGGCGGTATAGACAGAGACAAAGAAGGCATTCAGTAACTCTGCCTTCTCTGTATCCTCTGTCACCAGAGCACCCACCTCATTGATCAGTGGGCCTACATTGCCTCTGGTGTTAGCCTTATCTGCAATTTTGTCCAAAGATACAAAAGTACTTGACCATCAACCCTTAAGGTACCTTCCCTGCATGCTACTGATTTGTTCAAGACCTATGGAAAAGTACAAGACCAGCAGACCAAGCTAGAAATCAGGGTTGAGGACAATTTTTGTTCTCAGCTTTATAAACTCAGTTGATCAGTCAAGAGCACAGGGACCTCATTGATTTGACTAAGATGACACAGCTATTATGTGGCAGAGACAAAAACAGAGCCTGAGAGTCCTCCAGGCTCCTTTTCCTTTTACTACTATGTTGACTCCTTGAGGACTTTGCACATGCTCTCTGTTCCTTTTTTTTTTTTGCTTGCAGCAGTCAGTGAATCTGCCCCAGGGAGCTTAATGTGGAGGGAATTCTTGTCGTTTCTTCAGTTCAGTCCCTATTGTGTGAAGTTTTATAGATTTTACTATTCCTTGAACATACTTTAAAGATTGCTTTCTAGCTTTAACATCTCCTAACCAACTTCTCCTGACACATTTTAGAAACAAATGGCCAGATTCCAGACAGGCATAAATCAGAACTTCATTTCTTTATACCTTGCTAATAATTTTCCCTGACAATCATCTAATTAGATTTTCCCTGCTACCTCTTTGCACTATTATTTCCTACGTTGTCCAATAAGATGAAATGAAATAACATGCAATTCAACCAGCAGCCACTGGGACAAATGTATCCTATGGTATGTTTTGCTCAGTTTCACCTTTTCTCTAGAACTCATGAAAAACAGCAGTGCAGTGAGTAAAGCCAAATTCCTCCAAGTTGTGCCACCTCACAACACTGACCCAGAAAAAGAAGTGTCTGTTGCAGCTAACACTAAAACGGATTAGGAGGTAAATGAGGGTAGTGGTGTGATTTCCAGGCCATGGGGAGTCACTTCTACTCTCGTCATCATTTTTTGCAACCCTGGAGCGGGATTATCCACAGCCTTCCACCCCATGGTGTCCACATACCCCACAGCCTGGAGGACAGCAGCAAACCAAGCCTTTTCCCCTGCTGCAGTAACACCACAGCTCTCTGTGGGAAGCTCCAGAGAGGAAACTTGGCTAAAACTCTAAAAGAGATGGATGTGAATTCTCAGAGAGGCACGTGCCCATTGCTGGTAATGCTGGGGGGAGGAATGTCTTAAAATGAGGATCTGAACTAAGTGGATAAAATTTAGTTACCAAGATTAGATCCTGATTTTAAGATAGTCCTCCTGACTCTCTCTCTTTTTCATGTATTGCAGGAAACTTAAGACATCATACTGGCTTGAAGGAAGAGGAGGAGGAAGGTACCCTCTAGTTATAGCCTCGAAACTCAGCTCCCTGATATAATGGACCAAACCTACCTGATCTACTGCTTCTCTGCTGGTACTGTCTAATAGGATCACAGCTTCCCACTGTGTTAAAACATGTTTCTGGCATCTTGTAATACTGTGGCCCAGTCAGTATGCTCCAGAGGAGGCCAAGAAGTCATTTACAGAAAGAGTGCAAAGTCAACTCTGGTAACACAGTATGCTGCTTATTAAACATGCAACAGAAAATAGCAGTGAAACCTTTCTGACATAGATCTAGACAAATCCACAGCTAACTTTACTATGCAGCTCCTTCACCCTCTCAAGGGCTGCCCTTTATAGGTGCAGGCAGAGAAATCAGTTTCTTAGTCCAATTCCCTTTCAAGACTGGGATGTTTCAGGGTCCTGAGTAACACAGCAGGTTGCTGCTGCTGAGTAACCCCCAAATCAGGATTTTGAACCTGGTATATGGATGCCTGACTACTTCTTCAGATCTTTAACAGGGGGAAGTGGATCACAGGAGAGAGTTTGGAGCTCATAGGAGTCTGTACTCATTTAAAAAGTATCTCTGGGTGATTTTTAAAGACAAATCAGCTCAACTGGGAAAACCAAAACACACCAACCTATGCAGCAATCAGAATGGGGCTTCTCAGTCCCAAAAGGTTTATTTAGGTGAATATACCTCTTCTCCCTATTCACAGCTGGAAGACAAGACACTAAAGGGAGAAAGAGGGCAGAATCAGGTAAATTAATAAGATTTTACTCTGTTATAACTTTTAGGATAACATTCAGCTTACCCTCAATTTTAGAGTCCCCATGATAATCAGTGTTGAGAATACTTTCTCGCTCACGTGGTGGAACTCTGTCAAACTAAGGCTTTGAGGCTGAGGAGTTCCATTTTGCTTTGACAAAACTTGATTTGAATATGAGTAACAAGTTCTCTCAAGAGACTACCAAGACTAATCTGGTTAATATAGACTCGGAGGACTAGAGTGATATTAACCGCTGCTGTGTGACTTTGGGCAATCTTCTCAGCCTTGTCTTGGAAAGAAAGATACATATTTTGGATCTCAGTTTCTTAAGAACTAAAACATCCTAAATCCAAAGAGTCTAAAGGAGTTTTTAACAGCAACAGAAAGAGGAGGATACCTGTCTTTTTTCTGTCCTTGCTGGATCACATGTCGCTGGCAAGTTTGTGTCTCTGGAAGCCAGACAGGAATAAATTCTTAATTCCCAAGATAGATCTGAGATATTTCAGCCTTGATTTGCAGCAAAAAGCTAGAGCTACATCAGGGTCCAGCTGTATGAGAACTGTAAGCAGAGGTTTTCATATAATCCGTTGAAATGCCAGTGGGATCTTCAGTGAGTACTGCCAACTGAGAGTACGCTTCCTTGCACTCTGGTTGGGCAGGATATAACACTGACCTTTCTGGTGAGGAAATGGTAAATGTCAGGGCCACTGAATGGCAACAAAGTGCTCTAATATGTATTCCTCACCATCAGTAATGTTAGCAGCAGCAGTATGATAAGGGCCAAGGAAAGGCACTGCTGAAGATTTGTTTTTCACTCTGGTTCCTGGCAGTGTTGCTTGCCTGCAGCCCATCTGTATCTTTAGGCTGGCAACCATGAAGCTGCCTAAAAATATTAGCAAGGTAATGGCAAGCTGCGTTCCAGAGGCTCACACCTTCAATCTGACTTTCTTCCAAAGCCAAACTTCAACTGGAAGCAAATGTGTGGTGTTAAATTCAGAAAAGGGGAAAAAAANTAAAAAAAAAAAAAAAAAAAAAAAAACCACAACCAAAGAAAAAAAGAGAGAGAAAGAGAGAAAGTATGGAAATCAAGCAAAATTTGCCACTCTTGCTATTCCCCATCAGTCAGTTTATTAATTTAGATATCCTGAAAACTGTCACCGGTCCCTCTATGATGTGCCCCTCTGGCATGTGCCCACCTCCACCATATTTAAGCTATGAAATACATACATTTTTAATTAAATTTCTAGTACACTTCAACTCATTGGCTATGGCTTGAGTGTTAGATTAAGCAGATGATTTTCTGGACCAGCTGTCACAATGCTCTTTGATTGGCATCTTCCCTGTCAGCCTCCAGCAGTTGCCCCACAGTGATTAAAAGGCCTTGTTCAGCAACACACAGCATCATTTGTAAACAGCCCAGAGACCACACCATTTAAATTCCCTCAGCCCACCTGGGTGGGCATGCAAATCTCACCAAGCCAAGATCTGACAAGAACACTGCGACAGTTCACCTGGCTTGCTCCAACTGCTTGAATATAATGAAGTTTTTACCAAGGCTTTGACACTTTTTTTCCTTGTATTTCAGCTCTTTCAGCTGCTCCAATGAACAGTCAAAGCTTTTAAAATACAGTCTCTAGCTTCCTCTGGAAAATAAAAGATATATACTCTATAATTCCATTCTGAAGATTAACTTTTTTACCATTGCTCATAAAAGAAATGCAAATATAGCCCTATCAACTCATCTGTCCTCTTGGCTGCTTACCAGTCTATCTTTTTCTCCCTTTCAGTGTGTGTGCATATCTTTTCATTGTTTGAGGGGAAAGGTTGGTCAGCTGCTTTTTTGCAATGCTTGCATCCATTTTATTCTCCTTCTTATACTCAGAAAAAACCAAGACAGAGTGGAGACATTGCAACATCTCTCACCAAACTGACATATCTCCTGTAATTTCTTCCGGGGGCCATTGACATCATGGACACATGACCCTACTGGAAATGAGAAATACTATGAGTGTTTACTTCTAAACAGCCTGTTACACCTATATACTGCATGAAAGCCCTGAGCTGTATTTTTTGTCTAATTAAGGCAGAACGGTTCATGTTGGAATGGACCTTTAAAGATAATTTAGTCCGAATCCCTGCCATAGACAGAGACTTCTTTCACTACATCGATTGTTCAAAGCCNCTAAATCTACCTTCTTTCAGTTTAAAACCATTATCCCTTGTCTTATCGCAACAGTGCCTACTAAAAAGTTTGTCCCCATCTTTCTTATAAGCCACCTTTAAGCATTGAAAGGCCACAATAAGGTCCCCCTGGAGCCTTCTCTTCTAGAGGCTCAACAAACTGAACTCTCTCAGCCTTTCTTCATAGGAAAGGTGTTCCAGTCCTAGCATCATTAAAGTTCTCTCATCTTTTTGAAATACAGAGTGGTATTTCTTTTGCATTTCTCCTACTTGCTTGTCTGGGTGCAATACCCAAATAAGTAAAACCAAAAAAATCAATAGCACTAATACAGTTAATGATTATAACTTGATGATATAAATTACCAGCTAGGCTTTTCTATGTTCATTTTCTGCTAGTTTTTAAGACACTTCTATTATTTGGCTTTATTACTTTTTTTTACACCCCAAGTTTTTCAGGGTTAGGTTATGATTAGAATTAGCTGAGAATCTTTCTAGAATATGTCTCATTCAGATTAAAAAAACCACTACATTTTGCAGGAATTTTAATGAGTTTTTAACCATTTATTTTTATCGTTTTAGGGCCAGCTCTAATCATGATACCTTGACTTACTGACTTTCAGAAAACAATTTCTGGTTGAAAGCATAACTTGATCCAAAGACTAGAATGAAAATCTAGCTTTTAATGAGCAATGTCTGCATATATATTTTGGCGATATTGAACATTATACACTTTGGCTATTTTTTTTTTGTTGCAACTACTGATCATGAATGTTTGTATTTGCAAGTCACAAGGTATCACTACTGAACTTTGACTGGATGACTGTTAACACTTCAAAAAAAGTGAGAAAAAAAGGAAAGTAATTGGTAGTATGACTGATTCACCAAGTGAGTTCACATTTGTATTCACCACAAACCAGCACCTTTGCCAGCAAAATTCCACCATAGGAATGTATGGTGAAAATCTGCAAATATCACAAAAATAAACCCAGAAGTATTTAGATAAAGCATTTATCCAACAATTCTAACTAGCATCTACTGCATTCTCTCCCCCTAATGCCTACCACATTAGTAAACACCACGCTATCAGCAATAAGCCATGTATATTCTTGTTTCTGTATTACCCTGATGAACTAATATTGCTTTGAATGCTCCTTTCCTAGAAATTACTGTATTGTCATAGAGTACGGTTCCAGAATTACTAAGCACCTTGATAACTTTCATGCATTTTTCTGCCACAATACATTTAACAGGAAAATTTCAAGAATCCGCCAGAGAAATGATAAAAAATAGGAAAAATGTTGATACAGTGCAGAACTGCAGTCCCTTTGAGTTGTATACAGTGTGGAACCTTTTATGTTTCCATGACACATATAGTCGGCTCTCTGAGTGGATAAAGGTTTGCTCAGTATACCGCTTTCATGTACCTAGATTAGGCAGCTATGTGATAAAATACCCAAATTACAGAGATTATTAGAGATCTCAGTTTTCCAGTACCCCATCACTAAAGTCTGCCCATCACAAATGTGTTCTTAGAACCTTATAATGATTTAGAGAATTACAGATCCCTTTTTCTGGGTGAGAAAGCTCCAGTCACCTCTCATTTTAAAAGGTTTCAAGTTTATCTGCTCATCCCCCACCTGATTTCTTCCTCCACAGAGTGACACTACAATCTCTTTCATCACAAGTGTGGATGTCAGGGTATCACTCAGAGCTGCAGACTGAAGAATGGAAAGGCAGAGCCGGAGCTCTGAATAAACAAAGACTCTATTTTCATGTTAATGACTCCTCTTAATGAAACAGATGACACAAGAATACAAAATACATATGAGCCAAAGGAGCTGAGCTGTCTCTACACAGAGTGTTTTCTCAGAGTTATGCAGTATGCATCAGCAGATTGCTTTAACGCTGTTCTTCAGGGGTTTAAATTTTTCTCAGGTGGTAGCAGCAGGGGGTGTTTCACAGAGCAGCCAAAAATAATCAAATAAAAAGAAAACTCTCTTGGAAACAGATATAAGAAATGCTACTGTAAAAGTCACTACAGATTCTCTGACAGCATTTGCAGGTAGAGCTTTCTCAAGACTAAAACTAGCAAGCTCAGTGGTGTTTCTTCACAAGACTTAGAATGACCCACAAATTATTTACCAGACCACCATGATAGAGTAAAATGGCAATTAAAATATCAGTGAGCAATCAGGAGAATGCATCTTCGCTTTCATCAAACATTCAAATCCGTTTAAAAGTCTTTAAAGTCTTCCAGATGTTCCTTCCCTGTCAAAATAAGTAAATAAATGCAGCCTCAAGAGGGCCTGATGACAAATGCTTTTCTTTGTGTCTTCCTGACCTTAGAAAATTCACAGTTTAGATAGTCCTGGAAACAATTTGTAGTAAAGCAACTCCTCAGTCTTCATTAGATATCAAGATATAGCCGTCATTCTCTGCACAATACAGCTATGTCCTGGTTGATCCCCTCAAAACCATCTGATTTAGAGAAAGCACCATGAACAGGAGAGAATTTCCCCACGGTCTGCTTTCCTTGGAAAATTGTGCCTTTAGGACATTTTCCTTCACTATTAATTTCTACTCTTAAAAATAACTGGAAGTCAGTCTTCTGACTTGCATATTTGCAAGCCAAAATGTATCACAATTAATCAAAAAACAAACCACAGGGTACTCAGCAAGGCTCTACCCAACTTGTACATCAGCACGGGCTACCAAGATGTTGCTGTAGAAGCCTGGATTTCAACTGTACACCTGTACCCTCTTACATCCCAGTTCCCTTTCACTTTTCTTGCATGTGGAGTCAGCAGTGGGCATGCTCAGTGAAAAGATCTGCCCTTCTGATTTAACACTTCAGTGCCTATTTTGTCTGCAGGTACTTGGTTGCACAGAAATGGAAACGCACAGAAAAGATCAGTGTTTGTCTTTGTGAGGTACATATTCTCAGTTACACATGCATAGCTCTGTTTTTCTACTATGGATGGTTTTGAGGACAGATAGTGTTCATAAAAGTGCAGCTAGCAGTATTTTTTTTTTGTGATGGTGATCATCATAAAAAAGCCACAATGAGATGCAACACTGTTTCCATGAGTTGAATTATTTTTACTTTTGATAGTAGAATTACAGTCTACCTTACACTGAGGTGTTACACAAGGGACATTTTGTTCGAGGTGAAAATACAGGCTTGCAATTTCACGTTTTGTTTATGGCTGTAGGGAATTAGATGGGTGGCTGGAACATCTTTTCATCTTATACTTTGCCTTTGAAGCTGCAAGCCTGAGTTCTCTTATTTGTTAGGTTCTAAGAGGCCTTCAAAGTTTGAGCTCCATGGAAAAGGAAAATGATCATTTTCATCATTATTGTTATTGAAGGCATCCATCTGCTCAATTCACAATAAACCACTACTGCAAGTAATGATGGGAAACCTTAAGAGGTTTGGAGAGCAGTACAGAACACAGGGATCCGGGAATAGGGACATTCTTTCCACCACTCTGACCCTTTTCAGTGAGTAAAATTTTGTGGATGTCTCAAAGACTGGATCTCCATATTTCTAGGACCTCCTGCTTTTATTAGCCCAGAAAAAAAACAAGAGATGTGTGGGGCTGTGTGTTTGCATCTGACGCTTTGGAACTCTGCTAGGAGTCCTATAGGAAAGAAATAGGAGTAACATAAATGTATATTTTATATATATGTCTACCCAGACCCTCACACAAAATCAAGTTAAAAATGAAATTTAGTTTGCAAAAGCTTCAGCTAACACAGGTTCTGAGAAAGGATTAAAAAGCAGGAGTAGCAAACAAAATCCCTGGTATATCTTAGCAGACCAAATTTAAATTTGACTTTGGAAGTAAATTTGATCTAGAGCTCTTACTTCTTCCATAAATTAAAAGAAAATATTTGACTGAACCACTCCTGAATCTTGATATGTTCAGAACCTGTGGTTTTGGCAAAAACATATACTTTAGAAGCTAGCACGGGGGTCTCATTTTAATCACCTGGTTCAGCTCCTCCTGATTTCAAGATGACAATTTTATTGAAAGCTCCTCTTTTAAGGGCCAGATTCATGAGCCAGCTTCTGCTCACAGGTAGACTACTGCTTACATGAAGAGCTGATAAGACATCTCACAGATTTACACCAGCGTAAGCAAAAAGAGGAGTAAGCCAAAATACATAAAGAATAAACTTATCTTTGATTTAGACTATGACAACTATCTTTGCAGGAAAACAGCTCAGTTTCTCCTTCATTCCTCAGCTTTTGTTTCCACAAAAGTAGAATTTACACTAACTGCTGTTGCATGAAGCATGGAGGTGTTTCAGGTAAGTACTTTACTGCGAGCATGGTTACAAAGCTTTACACTGGGTATGCAAATCACCACTATGGAAGGCAAATGCAAAGAGATCTGCCTGCAACCAGAATCATGAGGAGAGAATCAGTACACCAGACTGGGTAAATCTGTGATGAATAAAACTGAAGATGAGACAAAATACAAAGAAATTTGCTGGTAGTGGAGAACTGCAGAGAAAAGCTTGAACCTACATCCAGGGGTTATTTTTCAGTGGACCACTACCAGTGTATGAATCCAAAGTCAAATCATCCATTACAGACACTCTATATATTAAAATTTGTGAGATGCTCAGATTCTATCACAACCACGTAGGCTGTAGCCCTAAGTGAATTTCAGATACGAATTGTAAGGCATAAGCTAATACAGCAAAGAATTAAGCTTGCATCACTAACAAAGAGCTATGACACTTCTTAAGGTAGCTTTGGCATCAAACTTGCAAACATTTTGAATTGCTCTAACCAACTGACACTGAATGATTCAGCAAGAGGAACTTACACAGGGCTGATCCATACAGCTTGAAATCCAAATGGAAACCTTGCTTGGCTGCTTAGAAGCAATATTGCACAGGGATTTAAGCTCATAACTATATGTGCCTAGTTCAATGATCATTAACTTGCTCACTTTCAAGGACTGAAGTAGGTTCAACAGCAGTTAAAAGCATAACACCAGCCAATGGAGAATGTCCACTGTCACCCATGGCAGAAATGCTACTATCCTCAAAGACGCCAAGACTTCAGTTTTTAGCCCTCACCAGTCTAAGCACATTCATCTCTTCTTTGTATTTGGTGCAAAACCAAACAAGCTTATGCTGAATGGATTTGCATTCGAACTCAAAATGTTCACAGGAAATTGCAGAGCTCTCCTGTACTAAAACAATGCTTTCTTCAGACTATTATATTAGTATATTTCAGTTATGCATTATCCTTAGATCAAAGACTCCACTTTCAAGGGATGTATAAACACAAAACAGGAGGAACAATGCCCCTTTCATACCAGTCCAAAGTTAATCTCAACAAATTACAGTGCAGACTGGATTCATCCACATTGCCTTCAAGCCCCAATTTCAACATTTCCATACGTGTGGGGAAGCTGTGTCTAGAAAATGAGGAAGAGGTTTTTGCTCTTACCAGTAGAACCTGTTTGGTGCAACTCCCTCATGAAGAAGCAGCCATCTTCTGCCAAACTCCACTGAACTGAATAACTGGGGACAAAAACAAACAGTCATGAATCACAGTAAAACACAAAGAAAATAAATTAATCTGAGGAAGCCTGTAACACTTCTGAGATAGTGACTTGGACTTTTACTTCCTCCAATCTCAAAGGGCATCTAGGGCAGCTGAAAATCATCTGTGGTGCATTTTATTGGCAGAGGCAAAACTCGGCTGTGTGACATAGGGCACAACTGGTACTACCTGAGGCATCATTGTATGGGTACACCCGACAACCTGCCATGACTGAAAACTCATCATCTAGTTCTTTGTGGCACTCTCAGGTACTAAAATCATGCAGTATGGGAAAGCTGCATTTTACTTTTAAAAACTTGTGGTGGACACCAAATGTACAGTGTAACACAGTAGTTTGATATCCTAGCCTAGCTCTGACAACAGACATACAGACTTGCCTGCCTTAATATTATGTTGGAAGGTTGCTCTCCTTCCAGTTACCAGTACCCATCCCTGGACAGGTTGCTCAATCTTGCATCAAAAAAGTGCTCTAACATGTCCAGATTTCTCTTGAAGGACTAAATGAGTTTAAATAACACAAATTACTTGTACCGTGGAAACCTGCAATTCTCACTTTGCTCCTGTCCTTCTCCTGCAAACAACATGACACCTTCTCCTAGACGAGCTACACAAGCAATATCCAAATACATCAATCATTTCAGAAAATCTTTCCATGATAAATACCAAGCCAGACTGAGAAAGGTCAGCAAAAAAAGCATGTTACAGGTATGATAAATACTTTGACATGTCTTTGTAGAATGATATAAAAACGTTTCTGTTACAGAACACTTACAACAGCTGCTCTCTATAAATGCTACCATCAGGCAATTCTCAGAAGGACAGTAGAGGGCAAGATCACTTGGGTTCTGTCTTTCTTTTGCTTTATTTAACTTCACATTTCTCATGTGGAAGGACTGACTGAGAGGCAGTGCTTTTTTTTGCAGATTCACCCCATGTACCCTACCTTCCTTTGATTGATAGTCTTGGCCAGTTCCCTTTTCTGGCAAGGAAGACATTAGACCCCTTTTTTTGAGCTGTGATCTGCCTTTTCAGGACAAGACTTTAGAGATCTTGCAGAATATGTAAACAACCCGAATCTTTATGTGCAAACCCTGACAGATTTTTTTTTTTTTTTCTCTAAACAAGTAGTGGCAGTGGATTGGCAGGGAAGAGAAAGATGGATGCCTGAGTGAATGACTGAGGAGAGAAGCCGATTTAAAGCTTAGGGTTGATCAGAAAGATTATTTGAATGTATCTTAGGAATTATTAGGCTGGGATCTCAAGAAACCTTAAGGTATACTTCCTTGTCTGTGTTACATTCCCCATGCAAACCCCTACATCCTCCAGTCTCCCTATTGTAAAGCCTTGGAAGGACATAGAGAAACTAATTATAACAGCATTTTGGTGAACAGTAGACTGTGTAAATGTTGAAATCTACTTTGAAAGAGGAAATCTCAAAATTCACCTTTTTTTCTCATCTCCCTTTTTCTTGAACACTGTGAAAGAAGAGAGAGAGAAGAAGGTAGAGGGAACAGAAAATAATGAGGGTAAGAAAGGAAAAACAGTTTAGCTTTATGAATAGAAATGCATCCACTTTTAAAACTTCAGTAGTGAGGCTGTTATTTTTCCTTAAGTAGAAGATTCTAGATAAATTCTTATTTTAAACTTTAAGGGACTCTAACTACAACTAAAAAAACAACTTTCAGTTTTAAAAATTAAAGAAAGTCTTTTGGGACATTTAACAATGACTTTTGCAAAGTGCCTTGAGGTCACCTAATCAAGAACTCTACCATCACAGGAGGTATTTTCCACCCTTCACATTAAAAATCAGTTCCAAGACCTGCTTTTGTAATTGCAGCAACAATAAAATCATAAAAACAAAAAGCTACTGTCAATCTGTCTCCTGATGTCAATATTTTCCCTTCCATGGCAAAATAGCTTCTTTGGTGCCAAGTAACATGCCTTTGACATATCAGTAATTTAAGTTTTAATAAAGTTCAGAGAACAAACTTTTTAGCAGGACCTGTTGTGCTAGGACAAGGGGTAATGGTTTTAAATTAAAAAGGGTTAATTTAGACTAGATATAAGGAAGAATTTTTTTTACAATGAGGGTGGTACAACACTGGAACAGGTTGCCCAGAGAGGTGGTAGATGCCCCATCCCTGCAATCATTCAAGGTCAGGTTGGATGGGACTCTGAGCAATCTGATCTAGTTGAAGATGTCCCTGCTTATTGCAGGGGGGTTGGACTAGATAACCTTTAAAGGTCCCTTCCAACTCAAATAATTCTATGATTCAATGATCCTTTAATTAAGAACAGGAAGCAATCCAAACAACTCAACAAACAACTCTGTTACCAGACCAGGGATATATAGGATGTAAGCTTTCCAGGGAAACTGATGTTCACAGTCAATTTTTTTTCCCCCCTTTTGTAGCTCTCACTCTACTCCCTCTCTAGTTTCCTGGAGCACCACTTTCAGCAGGTTGTGTCAAATTGCAGTTCAGAGCGTTTATTTGAATCTGCCCTCTCTGATTTCACTGGTGATAGTAACAATATTCTGAATGAATTAAACATCGCCTGTGAAGCTTTCTCTGGGCTTGTGCAGCACCCTCCTCCACGCCTGCAGTCCCCCTGCAGTGCCAGGTGGTTGAATGGCCCCAGTGTCACAGCATCCCTCTGGCTCTTTCAGCACAAATCTTCAGAGGGGCTCTTCACCTGGTACCTCTGACAACTCCTCCAGCAGAGCAGAAGCTGTGATGCCGCACCGCACCCAGGGAGGCCTGCTGTCTCTTAAGCGTGCGCCCTGAATGAGACATGTGATTTGGGCAGAAAGCGGAGAAATAAAATACTTTATAAATTTGTTTCAAAGGGAGGAATGGATACAGCAATTCTACTGTCAGGATTTGTCTCTCAAATTAGAAGCCAGTGCCCAGTGAGCACATGAGAAAAGGCAACAGCTCTCAAAGGGAAATATCAGTTTCTTGGGAACTCATGCCCAAAGGTCTCATTGTCTTTGATGAGACATTTTAATAACCAGGCTTTAGAAGGTTTTTCCTCCTTTACCATTATCTCAGCACCAAGCTCAGCCTCTAGTGATTCACAGCAGCACAAGCAGAACTAATGTATCTTCACCAAAGGGGAATTTCCCCACCTTATGTCATGTGCCACAAAAAGAAAAAAACTCCTTTGCAGTGAAGACTTTTTCAGATATTTTATTCTAAGTAGAATTTATTTTAGATTGAGTTTATTTAGCTGAACAAGAAAAATATAAATATTTGGAGGCCAGGTTTTTGTCAAGTATCAGTTATGATACAGCTGGAACTATTTTTCCCCATTTAGCAATTATAGTGCTTGTACGAATATTTTTTAAACCCAGCATAATATTTGTTGCTGTTATAAAAGCCCTCTCTCTCCTGGGACTTCTTGTGACTGACTCATGCATGAAGTCCCTTCAGAGATGACATTTTATTTTCTTTGGCAAGCATTGCCATCTGATGACTATTTTCATTATTAGACTGAAATTAGATAATGTTCTTGGGCACACTTCTTTTTCAACTACAAACAGAAAAGGAACCTATTATGACTTCAATGTGTGCTTTCATCTGAGGGCCAAGTACTGATCTGACATTTCTGTTTTCACTGAGACACAACTGGTATGAAGTATGAATTTTGTATTGATCTCTCAGATTTGACCCTGGTTCATCAGTAAATAATTATCTTCTTGCTTCCTCTTCTCTTGTATATTAGTTCTCTGTGCAATACCTGAGTGCTTAACAATCAACAGTCTGGTGTTGCTTTGTTTTGCTTTTTTTTACATTCAAATATTCTGTGAAGTAGAAACCTCTTTTAGATAGGGAAACAGAAATCAAATGGAAAAAAAAAATCTGTCCCAAGGTTACAAATATTTTCTGAGGCTGAGCAGGGATTCAAATAAACCTTATGAACTGCAAGACAATCCCCAGCTATAGGAAAAGCCTTCTCACAACATGATATTACTATCTGCTGGAGTAGGGAAAGCTGTCGTCTGAAAACTGAACTTATCTACACTAAAAAATATCTGTGTGCTAATCACCCTCTCTGTTATTTGTTCCCCAATCTGTGTGAGAAGCATAAGAGCTACTCATGTATCTCATAGTGATAGTGTAAGCTTCATATCCTAGAATTACTCTTAAAATGCTTTGGTAACAGCAGGATACAGTTGTCATTTAATCTTCTCTTTCCCTTCTAATTTCCCGATCTTCCAGCACTAATTTTAGACTTGCGCAGCGTTTTTGCATTTTGGGCTCTATTAATTGATAACATTTTCAATTTGAGACTGAGTCCTGGTTTTGGCTGGGACAGGGTTAACTCTCTTCACAGTAGCTAGTAAGAGGCTGTGTTTTGGATTTGTCCTGAGAGGGCAGCTGACAAAATACTGATGTTTATACTTGTTGCTAAGACAGTCAAGGACTTTTTAGCTTCTCATGCTTTGCCAGTGTCCGCAGGTACATAAGCAGCTAGGAGGGAACATAGCCCACGACTACTGGCTTAGGTTTAGGATTGAGACCCAAACTGGCCAATTTTATATTCCATAGCATCCATGTCATGTCCAGTATGATGACAATCTGTCAGGAAGTTCCTTGCTCTTGCTCTTTCAGTTGTCTCTCTCGCTCTCCTCTTTTCTGGGATTGTGGTTTTGGAACTCTCTCTTCTCCAGGTTCATTAACCAAGAACAGGCTGAGCCTTCGTCATCAGGGGGTGAGCAGTGGTATTGGGTATCACTCATTTGTATATATCATTACTATTATTATTTTATTATTTTTAATTTTACTGTAGGATAATTACTAAATTAAACTAGTTACACTGAAAGAGTGATCAAGCATTGGAACAGGCTGCCCAGGGAAGTGGTGGAGTCACCATCCCTGGAGATGTTCAAGAAACGTGTAGATGTGGTGCTTAGGGACATGGTTTAGTGAGTTAGGTGGTGCTGGGTTGACGGTTGGACTTGAGGATCCTTGAGGTCTTTTCCAACCTTAATGATTCTATGTTCTATGTTCTGTTCTATGTTCTAAATTGTTCTTATCTTAACCCACAAGTCTCTTTTCCCTTTTCCCCTTTAATTTTCTCCCCCACTTCCCAGGGAGGGGGGGAGGGTAAGTGAGCAGCCACATGGCATTTGCTGCTGGGTGGGTGTAACCACAACAGACAGTCAAAACATTATTTACTACTTAACCCAGGACAACAGATAATTTTTAAAAACACAAAATACTGAGCAATATCTCTAATAAACAAATACTTACTGTAAAGGACACCATCTTCTCATCATTTTACACATAAAAGTTGTATATGTCCACTGAAAAACTACAGAGAAATTTTTATGTGTCATATACAGACTCATCCTTAAAACACTTCTTAAGAGATCGTGTGGGTGTCACAAGTGCTATAAAACACCACACCTTCACTCACTTTTATGGAGCTAAAAGAAATTACACTAACTGAGGATTAATTTCTACAATTTACTGGCAGTCTTATTTAGATTTTTAGGGGGTTTTTTTTGTTTGTTTGTTTGTTTTCCTACATGCCTTTTTAAAACTCCAAAATAAGTAGCTAAAATATGAGCTCTGAGGGTCTCTTTGTTCTCAAAACATCAGACAAATTTGATTCATTCAGATGTAATCACTGATGGTATGAGATTATGACCTACAGGAACCTTCTGGTCTATTTGGGTTTGACTGAATTATGAAGTTGAGATCTTCTGACATAACCTCACATCTTTAGCACAAACAAAAAACAATACTTCACTAAGTACTGCATCTGGGCATGCACTTTAACAAAATTGCAACGTTCACCACATTTTCCCCTTACAAAAACTGGACAACTAGCTCAAAACATCTTTGAAACCAGTGGGTTTGATTCAAATTCACCTCTAATTCCCTGAGAAGTTTCCTACTGGTCAATCCTCCTGGTAGTTTCTTCATATATCCTGACCTGTCTCTTACACTTCCTGCTGTTTCTATGAGATGATTTAAACTAACCTCACCCCTTCAAATAGAATTTATTCACAAACAAAAAATCCCCCAAAAAACAGTGCACTTAAACCACAGATTTTGTACTGATGAACCATATAAACATTTTGAGAAATCACTTTTTCCTCATCTTCAGTATATTTTTTTTTATTTATCTGATTTTCACTGAAGAATACAACATTCCAAAAGCACATGAATGAAAAATTATCACAGTGGGAAAGAAGTGGTGCTGCAGACATCTCTAACAGTGAGAAAGAATGAACAGAGACTTGGATGTACACATGCTCCCAACATGCATCCAGTGCAGCTTACCTGGGTATCAGAGTACATTAAATTGAAAAAAATTACTGCACAGGGCATTTCTTCTTCAGAACAGTCAAAGGCTAGGAGATATGCTGCTATTCCCTGAATCACATCATTTTTCATTTAGAAGAGCCATGGACTAGGCTTTTCTCTCCCAGCACAAAATTTAATAGAACAGTATGTTTTGTACAAACAAAGAAACTGAAATCGTGTGTGGTACTTCCTTCCTAGAATAGAGCATGAGACTCAGGATCCAGCATACAAAAATGGGCTACAGGGCTGATGCTCATTTACTTCCCGGATCACTGATCTAATTGCAGGTTTCAGTGTTAAGATGTGTAAACACCCTTGAAGCAATAAAGTTCATAGGACACTGCAGAGACTTTGAACATTTTAAGTTGCAGCAGTGCCTTACTCATGCCATGCAGGAGTCACCAATATGGGCACTCAATAATTGGTGTTTATTGAACACTGATGGAAACACATCAGAATGATAAAGCTTTCGTATACCTGCTTCACAGCCCGTTCCAATACCAGTGAGGTCTCTGTGGCTGCTTGTGAAGCACACACCGCTCTCATGTAGACCTGTTCAGTATGGTTGGAACACATCAAGTTCTTTGAGGCATGTTCATCAGATCAAAGCATCCTGGAGATGACCTTCAGCTTTCTTCCTAACCTATCCCTCAGTAACTCTGCACACATTCTCAGACATGAGACACATCAGCTGGTGTTCTGGTTTTGTGGCAGATTGCAAGCAACTACATGAACATGAGGCCTCCAGTGCATTCAACTCATGTGCTAAAAAAGTGTCAGGAAACACATTTTTACCAGTAGATACTTAAAGGAATCTGCCTGAAATACATATTTTAAAGCCAGAAGGAACCACTAGCATCATCAGTCTGTTCACCTCTTAACAGATGCTGCAGAATCTTTACCACTAACTCAAGCAATAGAGAGAATTATTCAGGCCAGTAACTGAAGGCTGAACTACATCGTATCATTTGGGAAGACATTCAGTTTCAATTCCAAGGGATAATGAATTTATCACTCCACTTAGTATATTGTCTTCAAGGTTAATTCCCTTCTCTGTTAAAAAAAAAAAAAACTATCACCTGCACTTATTTTCTGTTCTGTTGTAAATTTACTAGGTAGGTTCATAACTGTTTAGATAACTGCATTAAATAAATGCATTTTTGTTTAAAAAATGTACCATATTAGAAAGAGAACATAAAAAACTTATTACAGAATAATTTAGGGCAAAGTGTCAGAATTTCCAAGCACACATGCATAGCTTTAAATTTAAAAATAAAATATTATTGTTTATAATTTGCATTATATTAAAACCTATGGCTCCAAATGAATTTAGTGTTGACAGTTTCTTTGTATAACAAGAAACTAGAGACACGTTAGAGAGTACAGTCAAAACAAGCTACAGAGAAGGGAGAGGGAAAAAAGTGAAGGGAGTTGCTCAACACTATAGAAATCAGTTGTAGAACTAGTGATATGGAGCACATTTCCTTATTCCTAATCCAGTGAACTGTCCAATTCTGAGGGAAGGGAAAAAAGTAATTTTTTTAATGAAAGCAGAAAAACTGTAACTATGTAGAGCACAGAAAATCTCGCGGAGAAACAACAGATCTACTCATAGCTATAAGTATGCATCCAAGGATCCCAAAGCCACAGAAGAGAAGTTCTCTAGGGGTACAGAGGACTGATGTTTATACAGATGGATAAGCAATGGTATATTGATTTGCCTAAAGACAAGTGAGTCAGTGGTAAAGAGCGCAGTGATTACAGCTCAAGAGTCTTTCCTTCTGTTTCACTGATCACACTCCTGGCCCAGAAATGTATCTTCCTCTGTGGACTGCCAGGCTGCCACTGGACTCTGCTGGTTGTTTTTTTTCTTTTTTTTTATTATTATTTATTAGGGGAGGAAATAATTAGAGATTCCTTTTAATTCCTTTTTTGGTTTTCTTTGAGACTGTTACCCCACTATATTATGCTTAGTGAGGTGTGTAAAAGACTGATGGTTACACTAGGCAAGCATATTATACAACACAGTTTGTACACTTGTTTATGGCCAATTAAAAAAAATATATAAATATATATACACACAATCTGACACCATTATTCTTCTTCCTGAGGAACTGACTGGATGAAAAGAAAGGAGGAAAACTCCTGATAAAATAACAGCCAGATGAATGGTTTTGATGCCCCTTCCTGGTTCATTTTCAGTATGCTGGTTGCCCCCAAATGCTGATCAGTTTGCTTAGAGTTATGTGCAAGATGTTTTATCAGAATGCCTAACAGGTGTCTGTCCTTAAGGTATTCAGACAAAGGGTGTGCACAGCCCTAGCTACAAACGTGGATGTTTCTGTGCATGACTGATGGCTTGCTTAGAAGCATAGCCACATGGAAAGTCTTAAAAATAAGGGTTAGCATTCACAAGCCCTTTGTATGGAAGGTGGCACAGGTGCTGGTAACCCAGAAAGGGTATCTAAGATCGTGCAAAAAGTGAGACAATGCAAAGCCTGGGACAAACAACTTACTACTTTTCAGCTTCAAAAATATGCATCAATGAGAATCAAGACTGCTTGAAAACTCATTTGGTTGATTAATAGTGCCCCAAATATTAAAAAAACTAGTGTAGGTTGTTGCAGGAGTAATGCCATAGGGAAAGGGGGAGATGTTCACATAGGCTAATGTTAGCTTCATGCAAACTAGCTCCCTGGTTTTGTCTGTAGTCTGTCAAAAGTGATAGGCTTTTCCAGAGGATGATTCAAAGTGGCTAACGCTTACCACTCTAGAGAAGCTTTTTTCCTCTCCATTAATTTTAGATGGGATTAGCCTCTCTCAGATAACATTAGCCCAAGTGAATAGTCCTCTAAGTGTTGTCAGCAGTGTGGAAAAAAACTCACCCCAAAATTATGCAACTTGATGTTAACAGCAATTTCTGATAACATAAATCTGGATTTTATTCCCTCTTCTCTGGTCTACGTAGGCAGTGACTGTTACCATTGAAATTGAGAGAGTGATAATACAATAATTTAGGTTGAAAGGAACCTCTGGAGGT
>VZTO01009451.1:36287-53655 GCA_013400615.1 Syrrhaptes paradoxus | reverse complement strand
GAGAGCCAATGTGCCTGACAATGGCTGTGCTCCCTTTAGGAGGGGATATTTAAAATTTGTTGGTTTTTCTCCCTGACCTTCCTTCACATCTTCCTTTGTTCTTTACAAGAACACTGGTTGCAGGAACAAAGCAATCTTATCCCACTTTGGTAATGCTTTATTCTCCCATTCTATTTTAATAGTGTTTTATACACACTTTCTGATATGGTGAATTATTGCACCGGATGCAAGACAATGACAAATAACAGTCTAGAAGCCAGTGGGCTTGGAGTTTTCTTTTGAATATGTTCAAAAAATGCATTTAGGTGTCCAGTTCTCAACTAGTAGCTCAAACTATGCAGCAGTGCTTTAGTTTTGCTACCAGAAACCTTTCTAAGTCAGGTTTTAGTGAAAAAGGACATCAGGTAGGTGACAGCTTTTATGAAATATATGTTTTAAGTCACTCCCCCCTCTCTAGGCTGACATCCATTTCCATAGAAACAGAGGTGGAAATGGACCATTAGCATCCATGAGTCAATTTAAGCTACTAGCAGTCAATTTCTATCACTGAAAAAAAAGAGTTTTAAAATGACCTCTAGAAAAACCTTTTCATGTATTTTTCTGTGCTTGCCAGGCTGGGTCTCTGTGGAACACAGTCACAAAGGCACTCAGAGCCCACAGGGAAGCAGAGAAGTAGGATGACAACTCAAGATCACATGCAGTAGCTAGAAGCAAAAAAGCAAAACAAAAGGTAAATGAAACTTTGGGGTTCTAAAGCCCCAAAATTAAAATGCTAATTTAAGGTTACATATACTTGTTTTTTAAGCAGTGACTTTTGAATATCTTTGTTTGAAAATGAAATTCTCAACTCTCTTTAAGAACTGCAACTACTCTCTTCAGGAATTCACTTTCCTTGGAAAGGTACAGCTACATGAGAGAAGCAGCTGTCTAGGTCACAGGGATATTTAGTTACTAATCATATATACTATTATATATTGTTTTACTATTGCAGTCTACCCCAAAGACATGAAAGAAAGAATTCCAAATTATCTTTGGCTATGTAATTGCAGATCACAATTTTAGACTTGAGGTCTCCTGAGATTATGGTTCAGCAGCATGGTACAGATACTGAACCTCATATTTCTTTTATTGTGGTGAAGCTCCATTGCCATTAATGACAGTACTCCTGCCTTGTAAGTATGAGAAGCTTCCTTTGTGGGAAATCAGGGCAATCAAAACCAGTTTTGCAGTGGCTGCTTTCCAGACTAAGTGTGCTTATGTTGTGCTCTGTTTGCACATTACATCAACCACAATATTCAGCTTCCATTTTTGCTCTTGTGTCTTTGCATACAGTTAAAATTCTACATGTTCTTTCTGGAGTTTGCACCCTCTGCACAAGGCTTTCAAAGCATCAGCTAGGAGTCTGTGTTGGAAAATCATACTTCTTGAAGAGAGAGCAGCAACATTTCTGCACAGCAGTTTGGATGCCTAGGGCTCAGTAGCTTCTTCTCTTTTTGGATGAGTTTCACTCCCCCCACAGATGGTTAAAGGATGAAAATTACATGCTTAGTATTTTTTTTTTTTTTAGGAATTCTGCCTGATTTCTACAGTGCATTGATATAAAGGTCAAATTCCATCAGCTTCTGCCAAAGAATTCTCTGAATTTTGTTCTTTTTTTTTTCCAGGACACACAATGAAGCACTACACTTGCCTTAAAAATGTTTCAACTTTTGGAGGACTTGTTAATTACTTTTCTTCCAAAAGAAGTGTTACCTTTATAAAATATTTGTTGATTTCTGTATTTAGCTCCATTATTTCAGTATTTAGTCATCAGCATTGGGTTCAGTCCTTTTTTTCAGTCTCCAAAGCTCTCAGAAGTGAAAAAGAACATCATGTTCCTGTGGACTGCCCAGGACACATGCTTCACAGTTGTGCCAAGTTTGCAGCTGACCAATTGGCCTACATTGCAAGAAGACTCATTTTCAAAATTGACAATAGTTTTTTTTTAATGTGTGCCAGATAGGCCGATTCAGTGTGAGACTTCTTTGATTTTATTGACGTTAAGAGCCTCATCCAGTTCCCAGTGAAGTCAATGGGTGTCTTTCCAGTCCTTATAGCAGGACTTGGATGAATCTCTAAGTAGGCAGAACTGTTTCCCATCACTTATTTTACCCACTGAGACATTCAAAAGATCACCAACCCCTATTCTGTAGTGTTGCATAATAGCATTTATCCTGGAATTTAAAGGAATTGCATGATCTTCAAAGGTAGCTNAGTTTAATGTCTGAAACTATTTCAGACTGAACATTTCAGTTTACAGTGCATATAAACAGACTTCTGAAAATCAGCATTTGCAAAGATGAAATCATAAGCTGGAAAACTGCAAACCCAGATGACATTTGAGTCTGTAGCCAACAACAGCATCCACTCAGCATAGTAAAACCAACAGCGCAGTAGCAATGTTCATATGTGTACGTCTTCTAATACCATTTTTCAGGTGTGTGCAAAAAGAAAGAAAACAAACAAGTAAAAAAAACACCTGGACAGTTTTGGGCTTTTTGTTCCAATCACTCATCAAACTACATGAAAGAAATGAAACAAAATGAAGCTCAGTAATTCCTCTCTCAAGTTGCTAGGGAAATTCTTTTCAGCAACCTGAAACAGCATTATACATAGGGAGGAATCAGGGGGGCAAGATAGCCTATTTGCTGAAAGAACTAGACTTTTTGGTACCCTACTTTTCTTTACCCATTTCAGTGTCATCCTCTGTCTCTGGAGTCATTATAAGGAAGCATGCAGAAGAGACTGAAATCGAAAAAGTTAAATTTTTACAAGAAAATAAAAGAATATTTGTCCCACAGAAGAGTTGGCATACGCCACTTCTCCTCCTATGTTTCTGGTGAAAGATCACAAACACCTAATAATTCCAGCACACTTGAAGATATCACTCTCACAGCTTTCTGGTATCTGAATTTAGGATTGCTTAGGACCCTAGATTCCTTGAATTGGTAGATCTTCGTGCATGTTATTCGGTGTTGGACTGTTTACTCCAGAAAGTTATTGGAGTAAATCTCCTGAAAACAAAAAGAGAGAGAAAGTTGCCTATTGTAGGCACAAAGGCATGTGACTTGTCTGAAGTGGAGCTAAATTAGGGTGACATATCAAGAAAAGTTTTTAGTATTGATGTCTGCAGGAACATGAAATGCCACAGCAAATAGAAGAGTGGGAGAACCACTTACAATGCTATTGCTCAAGGCACTTGAGAACAGGCTTGTGGAACAATTTTTGGTATGAAGAGTACGGACTAGAAGTGGTCATTTGCATCTCCACCTTCTCCACAAGCTGACATAATTGAAAGTGCAGTGTTAGAAGTACTGGTAAAAGGTACTGAATGTTTTTCTACATTTCTGTTAAGAGAAGTGAAATGCTACGAAATCAGTTAAGAGAAGCACTGAATCTAAACCTAAGCAATTATGGAAGAAGTGATGTTAGACTACAAGAAGCAGGTAAGAACAGACTTTCCTCCAAAAAGCAAGGAAAGAATAAAAACCTATGTCACTGAAAACGTTAACATCTGATAGTTTTCCCTCTAAAATAGTTTTAATTTCTGGTTGTATTTTTTCCCAATGAGAAAACCAAGAGTTTAATCACAGAAAGCTGACAAGATCATGCTGCCTCAAACGAAATGAGAATAGAAGGCCAAAACTAGGAAAAGCAATAGCCCAAGAACCCCTGGGCAAGTTTATTCTAAGGCAGCTTAGAATCATGCAAGGATGTTAAACCTATTTTCCCTTTCCTTTACTTTGCCTTTGCTTGCATTGCTCCAAACACACTTATTGTCATTCCTGCCCTTGCCTCACCTGGACAAAGAAGACAACTGTAATGAAAAGGACCAAGAAATTACTTTCCATGAACCGCTACATCTGGGGATCTGCAAAGTCTTCATTTTGTCACTATACCAGGAATGCAAAATATTAAAGGAATGGAAATCTGCCTCAGCCACTTGAGTTGGTCCAGTGGCTAACTAAGGTAGCAGTCATTGTTTATTTATATGACAGTATCATGCAGAAGGTTTGCGTGGACCAAAGTTTTGTAATCTTAGGTGTTATGGAAGCAGTTTTTTACTATCCACTATATCACCAACAGTAGTACCAAAATTCTACCAGGGGCAGTACTTTAAATTAATTAGTCTCTGGAATCTCTGTTGCACCAGGTGAGTTAGGTAGCAGGTCCAGTATCAATAGGTTTTACTTATCTATTGGAAATACACATGTGAGAGTGTGGTTCTGGACTGCACACCTGGTAAACAGATTGCTGAGACTGTTTGAGCTGACCAGGGTTTAATTCTTCTTTTCTGACTAACAACTACACCTGTGAAAAGGGAGGCTGCATAAAAATATCCTTAGGGTATTGCACCAGAGAGTGCTAGTGGTGAGGATAGAGCACTGATTTGCACTTAGAGTCACCAGGTCTGCACTTACAGTCATGCTGCTTTAAATGGAAGCATGAACCTAACTACAGGACAAAGGGAAATGGCCCCAGAATGCAACAAGACAACTGGCTCCTCTGAAATCCTAGCTGAGGTAGCGGTGACACCTATATTGATCATAAAATCCCTTTTATAGGAACATTTATTAAAAATGAGCCAAATTTCTCTCTTAGCTTATTTGTAACAACAGACCTTTGAATCCTATCACAGAAGCAGATAAATGCTCACTTAATAAATGAATGGTTATGTTTCTGAAAAAAATACTCAGTTCCATATGGGCTAACAATTTGTTTGGAAAGCAGCTGATAAAAACCTTAGACACAGAAGAGGAAATCGTTACTAGTTCCTTGCTCAATTATTTCTACTTTCAACACTGCCTCAGATAATATTCATACATTGCCCACTGAAGAATTCCAGCTCTCTTTCTCAGAGATAAGCATACCCACAGCCAAGATGTTCTCACAGAAGATTAAAATTCCTTCCCATATCAACAACAAATTAGTCATTCATTTTCACACTGTTGCGCTCTGGAATCAGAAAAATATAAATTATTAACTATTCTTATACTCCATTTACAAAAGCAGCTATTTTAGTTAATTGCTAATTTGAGCATGGCTTAAAAACAAATGAGAAAGTGTTCTGTAAATGTTAGCCTTCAAGTATATAAAGTGGATTCTACCATGGACAATATTAGCACTTAGCAGGGAAATTCGGTGAATAATTCTTCACAGGAATAATTCTTAATACAAAAAATATTTGCTGAAGACTTCATTTTCCTACACAGTAGTATAAAAATGAATCAAGACATTTAGTGTACTATTTCTGTGTTACGTGCCGCTTATAACTAAGACTGTATTTTCTTCCCTCCTATAGTGGAGTGTAATTTTATTGGTAGATACAGGAATACGGTTACATGCACTTGTGACTATTTAAGAAACCTGTGTGGTAACCTAATGATAAAATCCAGAGAAATCTTATCTATTGACAAGATGAATAATTAAGACAAGAACATTTCACACTTTCAGTTCATAACACTCCTGAAAGGGAATCCTTTAAACAGGTCTGTCGGCAGCACACTCTTTTACTAGCAGTGAACCCAGATACCTAAATAACCCAGTGGCATAAATAAATACATGCCGGTTCACCTCAGGTGAGGACTGATAAGCAGGCTTCAAAGGGGCTCAACACAAGGACATGGGACTATGTGGTTTGATTCTTTAGTGGGACTAGATATGACAATGGTTTTCTAAGGAGTAAAATATATTTTCATACAGGTAGGGTATGTCCTGAAATTATAAGAAATGGTCAGTGGAATGTGTTCCACCTGGAGTTATCATGCAGGGTAGTGGACATATGGAAATAAAATATCAGTCAGCAATTTTCTGGTGTGACAGGGGGCTGTACCTGCCCTTAAAATTTCTTCTGTGAATTAAAAATTGCATTCAAACATTAAAGCCATCTTTTGTCTTTCTTATTCATGAATCAAGCTCCTACTGGACTGAGTTGGTGATTCATCACAGTGTCCCACCAGGATCTTGTCCAGCTCTTCTCCAGATGAGAAGGGTCCAGCACACAGGTTGTGGCCAGGTGAGTTAGACAGAACAGACTGCAAACACAGTATAAACAAAGGCTGGTGAGAAGTCAGGACTGTTGAATTGTCAAAAATGTAGACCCACCATCCCAGGCCCATGTTCCATGGGCACATATAGGAAGAAGGAAGTCCTACATTTATTCTGCTGCTGTAGACCAGGGGCAGGATAAAGTTAACATGCAAAGTGTAAGCTCTCCTGCCACAGACCACACTATGTAGACTCCTAGCAGGTCTCTCAGTTTTGCACTGTTCTCCTCCACTGGACCTGTGTGTTGCTTGATGCAGTATGGAGCAGAAGTTACTGCCACTAGTTGGAGATTAACTGCAAGGAAAGCACTGAGACTCGAGCTCTGGGTTCTGGAAATCCTAAGTTTGATCCTAAGCCTGACTGTCCACTCCCAGCAACAACCCTGAGGGCTACCAGGCTTCCCTGCTCTATAACACTGCAACACTGAATCAACGTCACATTCACAACTCAACCCCAACAGCAGCTTTCAGGAAAAACAAAGCCTCCAATGGAAACAGCACTGCAGCAGTTTGCAGGATTGAGCACGGGCATTGGTGGTTGCTGTACTGAGCACAGAGGGAGGCTCTGGTTGATAAGCCCTTTACCTGCCTCATCACACAGCTCGCCAGAGTAGGCCTCTTTTTTGCAATGCCTGCTCCAAAGATAAGCACAGCTGGGGCTTGGATCCCACTGATGCATATATTCACAGGGCATAAGCCAACGAAACCTGAAAGCTATGGGTCACATTTGTTGTTGTGAAGACTCTCCTGCAGCAAAACTACTGAAGGGATCTGTCTTTTTACTTGGAAAAGTTAACAGAATAAAGTTTTCTCCTTTTTCTATAATCATGGTGGCCCTATCACCCAGCATAATCTATCTCGAGGAGGTCTCCTTTGAATGAGACAGCCGGGGCAACACACTGAATATCCTGCTGTCTTCAAGGAGGGAGGGAGGAATACTGCGGCTTCATAACAAAAACTGGCATGGGAAGTGAAATCTCTTTCAGACTACCTCTACAAACTGTCTCCCTTCAGCCTTTTCTTGTCAAGGCTCACTAAGATTCCATGCAGTGCTGATAAGATATGAAATGTAGCACTGTGCAGGAAACAAGCTCACCAGGCTTACTGGAATTACTTAATTCCCATTTTAGCTTTTACATTACTGTATGGGACCCAGATACATAGATCAGGCATCCATCCAGCCTGTCCCTTTTCCACTACAAGTGGTGGAAGAAAACAAGTTTGTATTATATGATCAGATCACAGTTCTTACAGAGAATTGTAATACTTCCTTAAAAATCCAGAATATATGCTATTCTCCAACCAAAAATAAGGTAGGACTCCCAGTCCACAGTGAAGAATATCTGTAGACTATAAGGTCTTTGACTTTTCTTTTGAATACTTTTTTTTAGTTCACTACTCCATCACTGAAATCCTATTGTAAGCATTCTCTGCACTATTTTGTAGACCATTGAGAACTGTACACACACACACAAAAGACATAGGGAAAACTTCCAGTGATTTAAAGGTGAGATGTTGGGCTGTGAATTCAACAGGCCCTGTCTTCCCCCAGCTCTCCTGTGTGTAGCACCACAGGGCAGCATGTGCAACACAACATAAACTGTTCCTCCAGACCTTCCTCTGTCTATCTCTAGTGAAAATAGAAACACTCTCCCAGGATAACTGCTTACTATTTTTCTCACAAGTGAATCTACTGCCCATGCCCCTATAACTCAGTTTCCACGTGTTTTATATTAGCCACATTTTTGCACTACAGCCTCTTGCATGTTGTTGTTACTACAAGCAACTGAGAACCAGTTATAGCTAGACTAAGGCACACAGCTGTACAAGCACTGAGAGAAGCCACCCTTGCAAGGCTATTGGCCCTACCTGGACCAACATTTCCTGACTCCTGGCCTTCCGGAAAAAATGGATCGTAGTCCTCTGGTGCTGTGGGGCAATCTGAGAGAGGGGATATGCTTCCCACAGTCCAACCCCTTGGCAGTTTTGAGTTCAGTCACATACGGGAACCGCCACAGTTTCAGAATACTGCTTTAATAGCACTTCCTCTCATGAGCTTCCAAGAAAATGTTGTACCAGCAGTTCTTCTGTCCTGCATTGAACTGTTTCTTACAGTGTACCTTACCAAATCACTGTGTTCCCACATTCTGCATATTTTTTTTTCCTGTACTCAAGCCATCTTCTGCTTTTTTTAAGACTTTCTAGAAGGACTCATGAAAGTCAGACCATTTATCTTCTGTGTCACATTCAAGACTTTTTATGTTGGCTACAGTTTCAGTCTGCTTCTGTAAGGAGTTCAGCTATTTCTTACATCTTCAAGACTGTCACAAGATCCCTCTGAGATCTGACTTATAATATGACACAGTTGATGAACTACAAGTTCCCCAAATTCCTTTACTTTAAAAAGTGATGTTTCAGGCCAGCAGGCAGTCCTGCCTTTTAAGAAGCTGGTGACCCTGCCACAAGCCACAGTTGAACCATATCAAGGCATCTCTTCAGCTGCAAGTTGCATTAACAAATTGCACTTCATAACATAGCTTCTGCTTTGGGCAGCCAGCACATTTGAAAAAGGACAGTGAGAGACTAAACCCCACTCCAGACAACACAGCTCACTTTTATCATGTTCTAGGGGCATCACAATATCTTTACACCAGCCACTGATTTTGTTTGCCACTGTCCTGTTTAAACTACGACAGCCAGCCAAACCTATGCCTATCCATGGAAAAAAAAATAAAAAATCTAACCCACAATACCAGTAAAAAATACTGTCAGAGACTACATGGCTCTGTTCTAGGTCCATTTCCCTCTCCTGTAAATGTTACTGGGAGGTGTTCCTTTTCCAAAATGCATTTTGTTTCCAAAGCCATACGGAAGTGAAATACTTGTTCAACAACAATGTACAAATTGGTGGGTAATGAGCAGACAGTACCATCCTTATCTTTGAATGCCCATTCTCTTCCTTAGACCCCAAACCCTTGCTTTAAGACTGTGGCTTTCTCCCCCTCCTTCCCTTTTCATTGTGGTTTAACAGATAAAGTCATAATGGGAGGAGGTTTCACTGCCTTTGCTGCATGTAAAAACATTAAATTATTCTGTTATTCTGAGGCTTACTGATAGTATGAAGATGACAACTGAAAACCAAGGATAGCATTTTCTTGTTCTGCTAGTAGAATACTTCCTTAGTTGGGTTTTTCAGTTTAGAAAATTCCTGATGCAATTATCTTGACATGAGCTCTTCAAGCTTTTACTACCATTTTTTCCCCCAAAATAACATTATTCTTTTCCTATTTTTTTATTTTTTGCAAAGAAAGTAACTTCTAAACAACTATTCAGTTTATACTAGCTCACATACATTTGTCAAATCCTGTTTTTCATCTTATTCAAAAGGTGTCCTAGCAGCACACATCAAATAAACATTCTTATAGAAATGTCACTATATATAGTAATATATTGACTCTACTACATTGTAAATGCAAAAAAAAAATCAAATTCAAATTTGACTTCAAATTTCATAGAATCACATACTCACAGAATAATTTATGTTGGAACGGACCTCTGAGGGCCACATAGTCCAGCCTCTCTTGTTTGCTCCAAGCAGGGCTAGCTTCAAAGTTAGGTCCCATAAACAAAAAAGGGTTCTAAACACTAACTGCTCACATAAGTACTTGTTTTACACCAACATTAATTTAATAGTTTTGTAACATTTTTACAGTAAGACATAATTTCTTGCAGTACAGCAGCTGCATTGTTGCCATAAACTGACACAAACACCCTACTTAGATGGCAGGCACAGTTAATGAGCATGTGCATATGTGTTGGTATACATGCTCGCTCAGGAGACCCATGATGAATCATCCTGTTCTGTAGCTGCAAAGTGGAACTGGCACTGTTAGTTCCACCTGCTGTTCCTACCAAGGAAGAGGAGCAGGTAAGAACAATGAATGCAATTTGCTGTGATGCATTTCCCCTTGAAAAAATGAAACACAGAAGCTCTCCATCTTCTCAACTAACTGAGAAGCAGGGAAGCCTGACTTTCTAAGTTGTAGGTTACAGCCCCTATATTATCATCTGGGGCTTGCTAGAATGACAGCTGTCATGTCATGTGATAATATTTACAACAGGTGGAAGCCTTGTGACTGTGCTGTTAGTTAGTAACAGAATAGCATAATACAGCTAATTAATCATGTTGCAGATTTGTCTGAAAGTTTTAAAAAATGATAGCTATGGCCTATCAGATTGAACAGCATAGACCCATTCATTTATTGCTGCAGTAAAAAAAAAAAAAAAGGAACTGCTTTCTTAGCCCAGGCATCAAAAAGAAACTGAATACACTCCTCTGACCCTGAACTCCTATTAGCTTCACAGGAGGAGCCCTAATTTTGTATTTGCTTCCTAGTACTGTAATTGTCAGAAATGTTTATGTAGGAGCAACAGCACGTGTTCCTGCCTGGCAGAATTTGGATTATTCATGTCCATATTGCAGTCAATTTTACAGGCTCTACAAAAACACATCTAAACTGGCAAGATATCCAAGGCTAGGTCTTGCATCTTATGCACTTTGCAAGAGAAGAGAAGGTGCCATCTATCAAGCACCCATATTGAGACTTACTGTCATGAGTGACTCCAATGAATAATTGATGTAAGGGTCTAGAATATCTCAGACAACTGGTAGCAAGATCTGACCTCTTCAATCTGAATGTTAGTGGAAGAAACTAGACAACACTTACTCTATACAAACTGATACAAAATGACTGAATGGTCTCAACCTAAATTAAACTGTATCTACTTCTCAGTCTGAGCTCCTACTACAGGATGCAAATTTCCCTGGGATCGGTAACAAAACCTACAAATGGCATCTTCAGGGAAACAGTCTCAGTGGAAAACACATCTACAGATAGCCACGGAAATTTAGATACATTATGATTCATGGGGGTCTTATTCACAACATGCTGATAGACATTGGGTGCACAAATTATACCGTGCATGTGAAAAGTTCCCAGATCTCTGTTCATGCTGCATTACTTGTCTACACCAAAGACATCTTGCATGGCTGGCAAGCCTAGACTTTTCTATCATTTAGCATACAAGCACTGAAAGAGCAGAGGAGGAATTACTCATAGATTTCATAAAAATCAGAATCCATGTTTATGTAATTTTATATGGTTGAGAGATAAACACAGATGTTGCATTTGCAGATATTATAATACTATTTTACCAATCATGCTGTGCTTCAGACATGGAAAAACATGTCAAGGACCTCAGGATTTGGTCCTGGGCCTGGTGCTGTTTAACATCTTTGCTGGAGACATGGACAGTGAGATTGAGTGTGCCCTCAGCATGTTTGACAAAAACACCGAGCCGTGTTATGCAGTTGACACACTGGAAGGAAGGAACGTCACCCAGAGGCACCTTGACAGGCTTGAGAGGCGGGCATGTGCGAACCTCATGAAGTTCAATAAGGCCAAATGCAATATTTTTTACATGGGTCAGGGCAACCCCTGGTACCAAGACGCACTGGGGAATGATGGGATTGAGAGCAGACCTGAGGAGAAGGACTTGGTGGTTTGTCTGATGAGAAGCTCAACATGGGCTGGCAACGTGCACTTGCAGCCCAGAAAGCCAACCGTGTTCTGGGCTGCATCACAAGAAGCATGGCCAGCAGGTCAAGGGAGGTGATTCTCCCCCTCTACTCCACTTTGGTGAGATCCCACCTGGAGTACTGCATCGAACTCTGTAGTGCTCAGCACAAGAAAGACAGGGACCTGTTGGAGCAAGTCCAGAGGAGGGGCATGAAGATGATCAGAGGGCTGGAGCACCTCCAACATGAGGACAGGTAGAGGGAGTTGAGGTTATAATTTGTGGACAGAAATCTTGTTTTCCACTAGTTTTGTGTTTCAGAATTGTATTCCAAAGCTAACTGGAGAAACTCCTTGCTAATAGATCATATTGCAGAGGTAAGGCCCTCTGCTTTTACAACTACTGTCATCTGGCTTTCAGAAACTGAGTGGGAGCAGGGGAGTGATTTTTGGATCACTTTCCTTCTGGGGGGAAAATTTAATTAAGAGAGAGTATGATTTCTCAGGGTCTGTGTCTTCTGATAATTCATATGTATGTGCACTTACCAAATCATAAAAGGCCTCCAGTGGTCATCTATTCCATCTCTCTGGCTGAGGCAGGACAACCAGCATCTCTGCCAGGCAGCTGTTTGACTAGTCTTCCCAAAAAAGATTCCAGTGATGGAGATTCTACCACCTCCTCAATCACCTGTATCTTGAAGAATGTAAAAAAGCTTTAGGTGTCCACCATAGCACGAAATGAATCATACACTGGAAATGCCTATAAGGTGAGATTTGTCTGATTAGCTGAGATACGGACATTTATCGTTGATGTCAGCTTTTTGGACAGATAGAAGCCATTTTATCCATTCCACAGAACTGAAATAAATTCAAAACAAATCACGCTGTGATGCCCAGCATGACTGTCATACTGCTAATCAGCTTCCTTCTACTTTTAACACGAAGGTTGTCAGGCTTACTTCTCTGATTCTTAACATGATAGCAAGCTTTGCTTCTTTCTTTCCTGGATTCCTCTATCTTATTTTTAGCTCATTCTTTTCTTTCATATGCTAAAATGCTTTTAAGCAGTGAAGGAACTTGCTTTTCATGCTAGCGTTTTGTCTTCTGAAACACACTTAAAACCACACTTTTGGGCAGCAGTATTTTCTTTGTCCTAGCTATGACAGGAAAACATCACCATTCATCATCTTTGATGCTTGTCCTTCTTGCAATCCATTTTATTTATTTTGCATTTAATTCATGTCTGCAATAACTATGGACAGTTTTTCCCGCTGTTTTCCTGATTTCCCACTACAGTCACTCCTTTGGGAATTTTATGTGAGTCATTTAGAATATGTGTGCTAGTAGAACAGTATAGTTACACTGTATGAATTCATTTTCATCTTTGGGAGTGAGAAAGAATGTAAGCATTGATTCTCTTTCAAGTTCAACCTTCAAATCAGCTGTCTGAAACCCCACTACTGCAGGATGGCGTGATATTATGCCATGAATCAAAGAACTCTATTCTGAACCTAGTAAATGACATGCCATTAGCATTCATCACACCTTAGGTATATTCCAACAAAACTCTGCTGTACAGTCTCCTCAACCTTTGCCCACATTATCCCAGGAGATCAGATTCAGCACTGATAAAATCCACTAATCTAGGTATTTTACTTTACAAATGGATTTGCCTTGATACCTTAGAAGAAACAGAAGAAAATCTCTCTGCTTAAAATGTGCCAGTAAAGAAGAAAAATTGAGTTTGCCAGTTGTAGTGGAAGAGATCTGATGCCCTGGGAACTCTGCTTTCCCCACAGATCTTCTGACAAGTGTGGTTTTTTTCACTCAGTTTCCACGCCTTAAAATTTCCTTTCTATGCCCAAGCTGAACTATTTTTGCCAGAGGACAGGGAACTTCCAGGGTAGATTCTCTCCAGTGCTGCCTGACCTTTGCCACAGAAAGCTTACCCAGAGCTAAGATGCAAAGGCTCAAATCACCTTACTGCTACTAGTACTGAACAAAGACCTGCTCAGTTTTTTACTGCATTTCTCTAAGCAGCCTCTGGCATCAATGCTCAAGAGATCTCCTGGCAGATGGAGATTACAGCTGCCTTCCTTAGCAAGAACAAGTGTGTACGGCTTGTACCTTGACAATCCTGCCTGGTACTCACATTTCACCTTTCTGTCTTTTCTTCTTTCTACTGACTGTTGCCTTGACAATCATGTTTACACGTCACCTCAACGACTTAGCCTTTCAATTGGTCAATATCCTTCTCAATAAATCTAGACCTAATAAAACACGTCTACATGGGGATGTCTACGTTCCCACTGTAAGGTTTACGAGCAAAAGCTTTATGCAGTCCTTAAGACCTCCTGAAAAGTAGCTGTTGAAGAAAGAACCCAGGTTTTCAACTTGTGCATCCTCCTCCTTATCAAGCTTTACATCAGAGAACTGCTTCACCATGTCCCTAGAGCAAACCTTATTGCATAGCCTTCACCTACCAAGATTAGACACTTAGCAAGTGATTCACAGAGACACTGAGATAATGCCAAGATCTGAGGGGAAAGCAATGTGAGGGAGCTGGAGTGACCTTAAGACACAAGTCGTAACAGTCCTGACAGTAAAGTCAGCAAATGGTGCAACAAAGCAACCTGCTGCTTTTGCCTACTCTTTCGGGTGTCTTTCTCTCCTTGATGGGCAGAGAAAGCAGCAGGCGAGGTGCTCAAGGTGAACTCAAAAGTCAAGTTCAGGGAAGAAAACTGGTAAAGAAAGCAGAGACCAAGATGTTCAGCTACTACAGAGGCGAGGAAGGAAGGAGGTCCTGAACCCTGTCCTGGAGACTTTCCTCTCCAGTGAAGGAGCATGCCAGCAGGGAGGGAGCACAGCCATTGAATCTAGCCCTGCATTTCACCTCTGGACAATTCTAGTCTCACCAGCTGGGAACCACTACTCCAGAGGTTTTTAGTTCCCTTAAATACCTATTGTCAGGCCAGTGCCCAGGACTGGCATTCCAAGCAGCCAGTCTGTCTAATCCCCCTCAAAATCCATGCTGTTTTTGCCCTCAGCAACAGCAAATGCCAGAGACACCAGTCTGGACAGAAGAAATGGAACATTCTTTCTAACTCTGCTTCTGCCTGCATTTAAAATCCCACCAAAAAAAAAACCAACCCCACACAAAAAAACCCCGAAAACAAAAAAAAAAAAACCCAAAACATTTGAGATGAGAACTGGCATTTCCTTGAACAATTTTACGATTTAGTATTTAAATTACAGCAATGCTTTTGCTTATGTACAAACACCAGTCTCCGTTCCAAAAGGAGCGTTCAGTTTAAAAGTAATTCTGTGTGTTTAGATTGCCAAACAGGCTAACAAGGGCATTTTTACAGTTTTCTGGGGACTGGATCCTGCGACTCCAAGGCTGCAGCCTTGCAGTGCTCTTTCATGCCCCTGTGGGGTCAGATCCACACTGTCATCCCAAGAAGTCTTAGGAGCTGCCATCTTCTCTCATTTGCAGTCCTGAAGTGAACAGAGTCCTAATGAATCAATGCAAAAATGATTAATGGGTGTCAGGCAACATTGTTCTAGTGTCTCTTGCAAGCTTTGCAAAGTTAGAAACTTAATGAGGAAGAAAGTTAAATCCTCTCTAAAGTGTAAGAGACCATGGAAGAGCATCTTTTAAAGAAATGATAGTTGATAAGAGATTTCCACTTTCCCCCCATACTTGGGAAAACAACCAAATTTGGTACAACCAATGTTTTTGGTTTAGAACAGTTTTCAGAAAAATACTTCCAAAAGTCTAAGGATGTGAAAACCATGCTGTGACCTGTTGCACTTGGCAAAAACTAATTACACCCTGTTGTAATAATAAAAGTGTTCCACTTTTTTTCTCAGTTGTCCATGACCAGACCATAAGTTAATTTGCTGTTTCAGAATGCTCAGCTGCCAAATTAAAGTGAGGTGAAGGCTTCCCTTCCCCCAGACAACGTGTATTCTTCTTTTGGTCATAAGACTTCAGACTGCCTGACTTTACCAGTCCTACAGTTTCTCACAGGATGTTTCAAGGCCTGATTCTTGCACTCTGTCCTGATGAATGCCTTGTTCTTGTTTTTTATATTTTACATATCTCTCACTTGGCTGCTTTCAATCAGGTCAACCCCTGGCACCTGTATTGACAGCATGGGTCTCAATGAACTTGCTGCTTGCACGGCTGCCCTTGCATCCATTCCCTGTCAGCCTGGATGTGTTACACCTTTGCTTAAACCATTCTCCTCTTTCACAGCGACACCTACGAGGACTGACTCATGGTAACATATGTATGCATATTTAGCATCTAAAGATAACCAGAGACCTGTCCAAACACAGCACACGTACCTCAGCATCACGACTCTTGCTGTAACCTCGTGGTGCTGTGTCACACCCTCGTGTTGTCAGATCCGCTGGAGACTGTGTGCTCCTCGGGGCAGGGAATATGTAATTTTATTCTGTGCTGCATGGACCCTGGCGAACCTGGGCACCGTGTGGTGGTAACTCATGCTATCAACCGAAGATCCCTGCTGCTGCAGACAGCGACCACCTCCACCCGTTACACCGCGCCTGCCGCAAGCCATCTCTGGCTCAGCTGAGGCTGAGGGGCTTTCGGCTCAGCACGGGGCTCCCCACGGTGCAGAGACCCCGCCAGCCGACCCCGCTGCCCGGCGAGGGACTGGAGGCTGCCGCCGGCCCGCCGCACGGGGCGACCCGCTTCCAGACCCGGCCGGACACCCAGGCACCGGGAGCGGAACCGGCTGTTTTGTTCTGGGCGCACTCCACCAACGTAACATAGTACGTCAATTGTGGGGGGGGGAGGGGGAAGGAAAGGAAAAAAAGAGGAGAAAAATCCCCAAAGAGGAACTAGGCAGAAGCAGACGTTCCTCTCACAGCCGCTCCCCGGTTTAGCCGGGCTTTCCGCGGCTGAGGGGGCACCTCCCGGCTCGCCGCCTAGGGGCGGCGACCCCGGACCCCCTTCGCCGCGGGCGTGAGCGGCGACAGCTCGACACGGCTGACGGCTGCCAGCCCCGCGGGCCGCCCTGTGGGCAGCCAGCGGCCGGGGCCGTGGGCGGGCGCCTCCAGGCTCCGCCCCTCAGCCGCCGTCGGTCAGAGAGCGGGGCGGGGCGGGGGCAGCGGCGGCGCGGATTGGCGGACACTTGGGGGTGCGGGGTGGAGGCAGCGCCGGCGGCGGGCACGGCGCCGCGGAGGCACTGGGGCAGCGAGTGCGGCTGGGGAAAGCGGGGTCCGGGCGCGCAGCAGGACGGACGCACGGCGGAGAGCGGGGCGACGCGTTAGCGGCCGCCCCGCGGACAGAGGGAGACGGTGGCGGCGCCGCTGCTATCGCTGCTGCTGCTGCTAAGGTAAAGCGAGAGCCGCGGCCGCCTCACTTGGCGCTGCCCCGCGGGCGGCCGCCGGGGCAGGGGAGAGGAGCAGGGCAGTGCGGGGCCGTGCGGCCGCCCGGGACTCGGGCACCGGCCCCCCCTGCGGGGTGACAGGCCAAGCGGGAGCGCCGCCGTCCCGCGCAACTTTTTCCCCCGTCCGGGGCCAGCTGTATCGCCGCCCAGCCCTCCGGCGCGACAGGCCCGAGCGGGCCTCCCGCTGCGGCCGTCGCCGAGTCCCAGGGGCGGCAGAGCCTCTTCGCCCCGCGGCCGGGGGCGGCCCGGACCGGCGCTTCCTGGTCGGGCAGGGCGGGCGGCG
>VZTO01009451.1:4990-36214 GCA_013400615.1 Syrrhaptes paradoxus | reverse complement strand
GGCCACCGCGGGGGCTGCCCGGAGCCGCGGCCCCGCCGTGCGGCGTGGGGTGCCGGGCTTGTGCTCCTCCGGCCGGTTCGCGTCCCCGGGGCGGCGGGAGGGGCGTCCTGAGGAAGCGCCGAGGAGGCCATCTCCGGGGGGGAGCGGGCGGCGCGGCGCCCAGCCTGCCTGTCCCCCGGCCTCCGCCGAGGGCGGCTCCGCGATCGTCCGTGGGCCGTGTAGCGGCGTCTCCGCGCAGCCCTGCCCCGGCGGCGGAGGCACGGAGCTCCCCGAGCGGGGCCGGGTCGCGGGGACCGATCTTCGGACTCTAGAGAGCGGCCGGTCTGCGGCGGGGACCGCTCCCCGCCTCCGTGTGGGTGCAGGACTCGGAGGAATTAGCTTGCCAGACTCTGAACGGGATGGAACCTTACTTTCTACTGCCTTCCTAGGCTTTAAAATTCTTATTGTTTTAATGATTTTTCTGAAGTGGTCTTGATGCTCCCCTGCCTTCTTTCATAGCTTTGCAGCCCATGTGAAATCTTTGAGATGTTTCAGAATGGGATGTGTTTTACCGTGTCCACAGTGAAGTTGATGTACTTCTGTGTGTATGTATTTGAACTTGTTTGACAGTAGAATCACCACAGGCTCAAAATCACTCTTTTAAAAACTGGAGGTGGTATAAAGGTAGTATAAGGATGCATCTTCTTCTTCACAATATATCATGGACCCCGCTTACTTGCAGAAAATCGTGCTCTGATGTAGTGCTTACCTCGGTCATCTCCATTTGGAGAGCGGCAGCATCATGCTTCAGAGATAACTGCAGTTTGATTTACAGGTGTGTAGACACCTAGTGGGGAGAAGAGCCAGTCTCCAAGCAAATTCCCCACTTCAATTCTCAGTATTTCAGTGCCTCCCAAAGTACATTAGTATGCTCTTCTGTTGATGAAGCTTATTGGAAAGGTTTGTGTTAGGTGCTGTTTCCCTACGGATCTTTGTAATAAGTATGAAAGCAAGGGCAGTTCGAGGAGATACGGTTATAAAATGCGTAAATGTAAAGGTGAAGAAAATCTTTGCTGTCTTGTATAAGGGTGCCATATCAGTAACACACGTGCACCCCTCTGGCAAGGCTGGTAGTAACATGGATTCACGGAGTAGAAGTTTTTATTCTTGGTCACCAAAGGAATGCAAGCTACTGTGGGAGGAAATGCTTGTGTACCTGTGGAGTGGGAGCCAGACATCATTTTTAATAGGGGGAGAAGAGGGGAGTGAAGGGAAAGCTTTCATGTCTCCTTCCTTTTCCTTTTAAATTTACAAGAATCTCTTGCATCTTTCTGTTAATTTTAAATTTTATAACTGTTGAAATGTCCAACATAAACCATTCTGCTGAGAGACCAGAATTCTGCCTGAACTCAGGAATCTATCATTGGGATCAAGCTCTTGGACAGTAAATAAAAAACAAATGAGCGTTTGATTCTCTTACAATGCTTCTTCCTCCTTTTCCATTCCACTGGCCAAATGGAAATCCAGTAATACATCATCTCAAGTATAACAATGTTTCTTGCCTGAAGTGTTTGGTTTGGTTTTTCCCCTCTACTTAAGATGGTCTTGAGCTATTCATTTTAACACTAATCAGCTTAAGTCAGTTTGAAACAAAATGTCTGAGTGTAGAGACCCTGTAACTTCACTTGGAGTAAAGAGAATTTGTTTATAGGTGAACTTAACAGTAAGTAAAAGAACTGTCAAACAGGGCTCTTTGGAGACGCTACAGCCTTACGGGGCTGGTGTGGAGAACCGGTGTCTCTCCCAGTGTTAGGGCTCTCTGTGAGGTTCTTGGCATCTGAGTCTTCCTCCACCCCCAAACCTGACAGATGGCGAGAATAGAAAAAGGCATAAATCCCGGAAAATTCAGCATGGCTCACTCACGGGAGTGTCTCCAGGTACACAAACTGTAGATCAGTCAGGAGATAGAATGCTGGGGGCCCCGTGGCGAGGGCAGTACTGAGAAGTATGAACCGGTACTGCAGCTCTGAGCCCCAGGGAAACTGGATTTAGGGAAACTTTGCTACCACAACTGCATTGAGTTGTTCTAACATGCGAATAAATCAGATTTTTTGTCCCATGTGATTCAGGTTTTGGGTTTTTTAAATATCCTTAAAACTGTCATAAGCCGTTTTTATGTTATTACAACATCTCAGTTTTGTATTGTCAGACCAAGCAAAAGAGACGCAAGTAGTAATTTTAAGTATCTGACCATAAAGTTGCTATGATGCATTTGATAATAAAAGATCAGAGGAGTAGGTCAAGTCAGTTAAATTATGCAGTGTTTAGAAGACTTACTTCATTGACTGCCAAAATGCCTGTAGGCAGTAGGAGTGAAATGACTAGTTGCAGCAGAGCATTTGTTGAACCTTTCTTAAAAAGAAAATAATTTCGGAAATGTTTAATGTAGTCAAAGTGGTAATTTTCTAGCAGGTTTTACTGTGCATGGTTGGTTTGGATTGGAAACATTTAGATTAGCTCCAATGCTTACATCTAAGGTATGTAAGTGCATTTTGTTCCCTTGCTACATGAAATGGGAGGAACCCATGCTTTTGAAAAGGCTTCTGTGTAATTTAATTGGTACTTGTGCTTTAGATTTTTGTTTCCTTTTTTTTTTTTTTTTCTCTTTCTAGTTCTTGTCTGTACCCTTTCCTCTGTTTGAAGAAGAAACGTGAAATATCAGTGAAACTTTCTTCACGTTAATTGCAAAGTCTGTGATGTTTGGTAATGTGAGCTAAGGAGCATAGTTTGGTTTTTCAGAAGTGGCTGCAGAAATCTCATTAAAATTTTGGTGGGAGCTGGATGCCTAATCCGTGCGGCTAGATTTGCAAGTTATTTTAATAAATGCTTGTGTGTAGGCTTTTTGAAATGAGAAGTCTAATTCAGGCTCAGATATTTCTTTCCTACAGCAAAAACTACTTCCAAGGGATGACAAGGAAGTTCTTCAAGAATTTACAAAAATTTCTTCTGTGTTCTGTTACAAGAGATGTTGTGCAATAAGCTGAGGGAATTATATTTAGACCTGATGGACTGAGGAGGAGCTGCATACAAATTAGGGATCGGGGTCATTCACTGACCAAGGAAGCCCCATGTCCATCCTTATAAACGCTTTTTAGCTTGTCAGTTAGCCATGTGCCAGCGACTTGGATGACTGAGACATTAGAGAAAATGGTGTGGAAAAGAGCTGTCAGAGGTTCCCTGTTCCAGCCCTGTCTACTGTGTTCTCCTTACAATGTAAAAAGGAGTGTTTGTCAAGAGAATTAGCTTTCTGTACACTAGGTACACATTGCACAGTCAATATTTTGCCTACTGGTATTACATAGCCCACCTGGGTCTTTTATTCAGCTGCAGTTTAGGAGTTTCAATGCAACTTTGAGTAGTTAACACTTTCTCGTTCCCAGTGTGGCATTTCCAATTATGGCTTTTCTTTTTAAGCAGATGAAAATGAGTAACAGCTGAAATAATATTTAGAAAACTTTCACTGTTCTATATGTCTTTAAGCTACTGGGTTTTTTTTTTTTAGTCATATTTTTCCTTTTTACTTTACGGTCGAGCAACCTTGAGTCAGATGTTCAGGCCTGTGTTCTCTTGCCTTTAGTTTAATTTAAGCATACACCCTTATACTTCCCTCCTAGTGCTGTTTAGGTGGTCTGGGTGTGCCTGTTTCAGTTGCTGGTTATTTTTCTGGTATTATACCATAAACATTAAAAAACACCTGGAAGAGGGGGAGTGGGGAAGCCCCTCTTTTTAAGAAAACAGAAACATGGTGCTCATAAAATAAAATAATTTTGGACCTTTTAGTTCTTCTGCAGATTATGAAAAGACTCCTCCCTCCAGCAGGTTTTTGGAATATATAGGCATTGGGCTGGGGATTGTTGCCCATCCTCAGTCTCTGCATAAACAGCAGGAGATTGAATACCCCAGTGGTGAGCATCAGCCCTAATAACAGTGAGCTCCTCCTCTGTCCTGACAGACCTCTTGTGGGGAAGGGTTGTGGCTGTGTGTCTTCAGGGAGATAATATGTAAAATCTTGCTGTCAGGTTAGATATTGCACTACAGGGATAGGTCCAGGGCTTAGCCCTCTCACTCTGAGATTCAGTAGCCATAAGCCACAGAAAAGGAAGCATGCCTCATAGTGCAGGGGTGCAGATTTGGTTCAAGCAGTTAGACATAACATCCCTCATAAAAACTCGAGCATTAGCTGTCAGAGTTTTTTGTGAGGTTGCTTTATTTTATCGTTATTTAGGGATCTTTTGTGGGACACAGCCTCTGCCGGGGTTGCAGAAAGCTAAGCCATAAGAGGAATCCCAAGTTCACAATTCGTTAAGAGAATTTGAAATGTCACCAGTTTTCTCTTCTCTTTCTAGGAAGAGCATGTGTGCAGAGTTGAGTGAAAGAATATTGAAGGTACGTGGGCTATCTATGGCAAGTACATCTGAAGAAGGTGTGACAAGAATCAGCTGAACTTGAGTATGAAGACCCAGAAGTGTCAGCAAGCCCAAAAAGGGAACTAATTGGAACAATATTGCTTGACATACAAGAAGTGGAACACATACTTCTGCAACAGCTATTGATGCAGAACAAATACATCAGTAAAAACATCAGCAGTGAAAAAACAGATCCTGGTGGTTTTTGATTCTCTGGTTGATTTTATTTCTTAGACATTACTATTGACATTTTTATTATCCCATTTAGTACATCTTAAGTTTCTCTGTACATAAAAATATAACTGGACAATTGCATTTTGGTACTGCTTAGTAACACTTTTGAATGTTAAATTGTTTGCCAAGATGAGTGCCGAAGGATATCAATACAGAGCTTTGTATGACTATAAAAAAGAGAGAGAAGAAGACATTGACTTGCACTTAGGAGATATATTAACTGTGAATAAAGGTACCTTACTAGCACTTGGATTCAGTGAAGGGGAAGAAGCAAAGCCTGAGGAAATTGGTTGGTTAAATGGCTTTAATGAAACCACAGGAGAGAGGGGGGATTTCCCAGGAACTTATGTAGAGTACATTGGAAGAAGAAAAATATCTCCCCCAACTCCGAAGCCTCGTCCTCCTCGACCCCTTCCTGTAGCCCCAAGTCCTGCAAAAGTTGAAGCAGAGAGTGAACAACAAGGTCAGTACCGTTCTTAGAAGGCATGTGTGCATCCCATGTTTTTTGGATATTTTTCTTTGATAGACTTGTCTGAGTGTACATTTATCTGTATAACTGGTCAGCTTTTTTAGCACATGGCTCATTTCAGTCAATTAAGAATTGTTTCTACTTCATAATATTTAGCCCACACACTTTGTAATTTCACATGCTTTGTCGCAGGCCCTACAGAGACCAATAATTTACTAGGAAGTACATCTCGCAGGTTGGAAAGTATGCTTATAGTTCACAACTGTAAACACTTAAATGGACGATCAGCAGGGTGGCATTTATTTGAAGTTTCTAAGAAGCTGGTGGAGTTGTTTCTCTCTGTGGTTCATCAGACTATTAAGAAACTTTGAATCAGACAGTACAAATTCCAAATAGAGTGTGTTCCTGTAATAAATCTCTTGCTAACAGCAAAAAAAATGTACTTTGTTATGGAGGTTTACCTGTGGCATTAAAGGTAAGAGCAGGTATTTAAAAATGAACAATGGAATGATGATAAGAAGAATTGTAAGAAACATGGAACAAACATAACAAAGGAAGATATTTCCTTTGTTTAAACATACGTTGCTTTCTAACCTACATTTGCCACAGTATGTTGGGCAGAACTTGGAATTTGATCAGAACTTTTGTGTCAATAGAAGAAAGAGTCTTCTCTGTTTTTTAACTGGGAAAAGTAATTGGGTAAAAAAAGTTGCCACCCTTCCTCCAAGTGATTTGTCTTCCTTTACCTACTGACATTCAGATATTTGGGTTTTACATCTCAAGAAACGAAGTCCATCTTAGGATAGATTTTACATTGCTTTTTCACTTCTCAGAAGTCTAGAATGGCTTATATTGCTTCAACAGCTAATACTTAAATTTTCAGTGTTTCTAGCTATAGGAAATAAAATTGTAGTATGTAATCCTGATTTTCACAGTGATGCAATGGTTTTGAATAGTATCATCACCCTCTGGTTTCATAGAAATATTTGCAGCATCAGTTGCCAAGTTGTGGTATCAGTTTATCAACTTCCATCCTATTGTGCCTGTTATGAGTTTATATTCAGCTGTGCTGAGAATCAGCAAATACAAGAACAGAAATATAGAAAATTGTGTATGACAACGAAATGGAAACCTGCAGCAGAAGCAGTTCTAGGTTGGTGGGGGCTTAATAAAGAGTAAGTCTGAACTGTTTCAGATAGCGATATCCTTGAGTACTCAAGAATTCCTTGCAAGTGTATATAATGCCTAGGTGTACATCTTGTTAGATGGGGGTGTAGTGGCATTTTAGGTTATACTGTCCCTGTTTCTTAAGTCCTTGAACTCTCAGCCTCTAGTCATTAGGCTCATGGTTTCTCATGAGATTAATTCTGAAAATTGGGCATTTGCTCTTGAAAGAAAACACTGTTAATTTGATCATTCCTGGAACTGGATATTAATATATGCTGATCAGATAACACTGACTTTTTTATTAAGCCACTTTCAGAGATGGTTGTCTCCATCATATGTAACTGCAGAATAAACATGGCTCTTTGGATAGTCACCTCAATACCGACAGGTCATTTTGAGAGTCAGAGGGTGGAAAGAAAACCACATTCTTGATATGTGCATGCTGTGGTGAAGTAACTGGCATCCCAGGCTTTGATGTATTTATTGCGTTAAACTCAAAGCAGTGCTTTCTAGCTTGCTTGGTCTCTGTACTCGGGCATTCTTGCTTGATGCTCCTCTTCACAGCACCACACTGTCAGCTGGCCACAGTGCTGTGCTGGGAAGTCCTGGAGTTGATCTTGCAGTTTCTGAGCCAGCCCTGAGACTGCATTTGTAACAGACTTTTATGGGAGTTTTCAGCTGCTGGGAGTTACTCTGGGAAATCTGGGGGACTCTCCTTAATGTAGACTTTTCTGCTTTGTTGAGATGAGTCAGTGCCTCAGGCTTTAGTGACTAGATCTCTCCTAAAGTGAAGTTTATTGCCTCTAGACAGAGTACTATTTACATACAATGTGTTTATATTTAGTAGTTTGGGATTGTAAGGATTTGAAATAAGAAAATGTGCTAATTTAACTGGGAATCTTAATCTCGAAGTCTGCACACGTGATCCTGACATGCTCCAAAATGTTTAAGAATCAGTTTGTAATCCAGCCTTGTGTTTTTCTGTTTTTTTTTTTTTTTTTTTTTTTTTTTTTTTTTTTTTTTTTTTTAAAAAAAGAAAGCTAAGTTCCTGTGACTCCTTTTGAATTAAAGGAGTATGAAAGGTTAGGCACCTTCAATAGTGCCCTAGGATCATGGATTAGACCCACTTCAACAGATTTAGGGGAAACACTGAAATTTGAAGTCCAGATAGCTCAGGAGTTAGGTTTAATTGCTTTTAAAATAATGTGTGTTTACTTAAAATAAATCAGGGAAAGTAAAAACAAGTGATCTCTTCAGAGATCTAAAAAGAGCTGTAAAGAACTAAGGCAGAGAGTGCTTTGAATCTTAGAATCAAATTTGGAAACTGTTGCACTGAAAAGAGTACTATGAAGAACAAAATGAAGGTGAAAATTTTAAGTGAGCAGAATGATACAAAAAATATACCTATGGTGAAACCAGAGGTGCAGGCAGATAAAGAATAATGTAGCAATGTATGTTTGACTTTTGGGTGTCATAATTATTTTTGTGTGTAAGATTTGGTGCATGGAATAACACAGTTAATATTGTACAGCAGCCAGTGTAATGGGTGGTGGGCCAGAAGATTCTTCCCAGGATGATATTTCTCTCTACACCCCTAGAGTGTATTTCAAATAAATTAATGCATAGTATGAAACTTGCTTGATCAAATACAGTCAAGTTTACACTTTCAATACTTGATTATTTTAAATTGCTATGGATCAAAGTGACAAATTAATGGGTAACTCAAGCGGACTTCCTAACTGCACATCATTTATTTGTAATCCATATACCTTTTTCATTCTGTGAAGAGTCAATTCTGTATGTACACCTGTTGTGTATATGTTGAATAAGAATATCAGAAACTTAACTGGACATTTTAAACAATATATAATCATGTGAGTTCTTTTAATTTTGCCATATAGGTTTTTTAAAAAAAAATACTTTCAAATAATTTCAATACTTTAATTATATATTCTGAATGGTTTTTTTTCCCTGGCCTTATTAATCTTGATCACTTTCTCATCAATGTCCAGATTGTTTTGTATTAGATCAAATTTGCAATGTTTAGGCATAGTACTGACAGTATTCACAGTGCTGAGGTATTCATACACAAATAATCACAGACATCTGAACAGACTTTCCAGTCAATGAGGCTAGTGACATGGGCAGAGTTGCTCATCAGGCCAGTGTCTTATGCAATCAGTCTTATAGATAGGGAGCTCTTTAAATATTAAAAGCTAATCTGAAAAAAAATCTCAAATTTTATTAAAACATTAATTTATTCATTACAAGACTGAGGTCAAATATTTCCCTAGATTTTTATTTTATCCATAACCCATTTAAATTTCTAGAACCATTGGTCAAGACCAGAACTGGGGCTCCTTGACTGAAATTTAGGACTGTTGCATAGGACTGTCTTCCCTTTGTCAATAAAGAAGTGGATTTAGTTTGAGTTTGTGAAGCTTTTTTTTTTCTTGGCTTCTGAAAAGATATGAAAATAAAGGGGGTACATGAGCCCCAGGAAGTCTGTAGCACCTTCCAGTTTCAGGCCTGGTGCATGTCAGGGCTATGGCAAGGTAGATGTAATTCCTGTTGCTGGTGTGAGGCTCTGACTGGCCCAGCCTGCCTCGTTTCTTCTCCCCCCAGGCAAGGGTGACCGGCTGCTGCTGGAGGGACCAAGGCACTTGCAACTGTTGACACTCAGCATAGGGTCATCTTTATGCCCTCCAGCAGACAGCTGAAGTTTATGTGAAACAGTAAAGATTTGAGATGAAATTATTTTTTTTTTCTTGAAATGCTTTCTTTTTTAAATTGGAGCTACCCCTGTCTCGCCCAACTCCTTGAAAATTAGAAGCGCGTAAGATGTACTAAGTCCAGCTGAGTTTTGTAAATTTTGTTTCATATCATCTATTATGACTGCTTCCATTTAGAGTTTGTTCATACAGTATTGTTTCTCAACCTGGTTTGTGAAGGTTGATCTTAAACAGATTTTGGGACATAAAGCTTTGATTGATTGACAGAAATACTTTCAGATTTAACTTGGAATGATAAATTCCCACTTTGAAATGAAGGTCAGATTGCAGAAGGGCAGACCAGAACCTTTTATGAATAAGTAGTCTATTTTGATGTTTTGGAGCTTCCTGCAACTTCCTGTGTAGCTTAAAAAGGTTGTGTATGTTGACACTTCATATCATTTCAGCTGGTTTGAAGCCTAAAAATAATCCAAAGTTCTTCCTTCTTGTGATAAAACTATAGCACAGATTTCTTCCTTTAAAAAAAACCACCACCTTTCTTTACACTCTTCTCCTAGAACAGATACAGATCAGCAAATCAGACAAAGATGACGACGTGGAACATTTGGAAACTTTCCTTTCAGAGACCAGCTTATGCAATGTATGACAAAGATCCAAACTGATGGAGAGCATAAAGCCATTTGTGAATGCTTGAACTGAATATGCTGTAGGATTTGTTTCTTTTATTTTGCTATAAAGCCAGCAGAGTGATTGCATTTCTGAAAATTATTTGCATTTAGAAATTAAGGGACATTGGAGTGAGTGGAATGCAGCGAGCCTGGAGCCTCTGTTGGGAAGAAAGCAGTCATAATCTCTCCTGATTTAGGCAAATGGAAAAAGGAAATTATGGGGTGAAGTGATGAGTCACTAGCTCATTTTGTAAATGTATTTGCCATTCAAGTCGGAGCTGTTGGATTAATTCTAAAAAGCCCAGTTTGAGCATAAGCCCTTATCCTGCTGCAGTCGTCAGAACTGCCCTGCAGTCATGAACTTCACAAATCAGTTGCTTTTGACTTGCACTGAGAAATGGGGCAGGTTGCTGCCAGAGAGCCTTGCCAACTGCTTGTGGTCATGTTTCTTGGTGTACAAGGCAAATTGCTAGCTGCTAGATGAGCACATGCATGTGAAAACAAAGTTCTTGTCACTTGCTTTATTGCTAATAAAAACAAAGATTTTGCAAAATGCATTAAAGTGAGGTGGAGCATTTTTTCACAGTGATAAAATCAGGATGATAGTAATTTTAATTCTTTATAAGCATGACAGCACTGGGTTACGCTTGCGAGTACTAGTACAAAGTACGTATTAACGGTGGACCTGGGCAAGTTCATGGTTGATGTGTGGCCCCACCTGCTGGAGGAAGGAAGCAAGAGGGAGAAAGGAGCTTCAAAACCAGCATCTTCCGTGTTGTATTTTAGTTGTCACAGGATAAAAGTGAGAGAGAGAGCTTTTGAGAAGAGTATTTGAATTGACCAATTGATACTTGTGGGAAAAAATATATTACATGGGGCACCAGAATCCCATTTTGATCCTCAAAGATGACCTCAAACCTGAAAAGGCTTGTGTGGCTGAAATGCGTCTTTTTTCCCTAACTATATCAATTAGTCTAAAAAATTACTGCCTTTTGTTACACATTTTTCTTTAAGAAACTGAAAGAATAAGACACTCCTATTTTGATGCTATAAAAATATTTGTCTGTTTTGTATCACACCAAATTTAGTATGCCTCTCTATAGTTACAATGGTAGCATTAGTTTGAGTGACTTTGCTTACTTTTTCTTTAGCCTCCTGTAGTACCAATTCAGACTGTTGATACCTCCTGCTAACATGAATGGTCCTGGGGAAGATTTAAAACAAGGCAAAGGTGAAGTAGCCTGCTCTTCTCCCTTGGAATCATCTTGAACTGTTCCTATAGCTGTCATCCAGGAACACCTGAAAAAAAATAGTGGTTAGCAAATAATTCCTACTTAGGCTTGCATTTGATAACATCAGTTTGTGAGTTTCAGCAACACATGATGCTAAGTATTTGCCAAGAATGGATCATTCTGCACCCTGAGCAAATAACCGTGCTCATTTAAATAGTTGTGCGATGCCATATATGTATCCAGATTTTCTTGTGTGAAAGAACACAGGTGTTGTAACTGCAGCTGGCTGTGCACTCTTTCACATCTGCATCTTGCTCCAAATCTGCTTTCCATGATGAACATCCATGAAATCAATCTGAAGGCTTGAATACAAAGAACTGCTTTATTTTCAGAGCTAAGAATGACAAGGGGAATTACAGGATTTTAAAGAAGTATTTATTTTAACTGGAGAAGGATTTTGAGTCCTGAGAACACTTTCATGAGAATCAAGGTACTTGGGAGAATTTAAAGAGAATTTTTGGCTTTAAAAAAAGAAAAAGTAAAAACTGTTTAATACTTGTTAACTTCTGCTCATGCTTTCAGAAAAACATATGCCTAAAACACAGTCCTATTTGTGGTTACATTAATAGAAGAGGGTTTGTTTTTTTTTTTTTTTTTTTGTTATGTATTACTTTTTTTGCACTTTGTTATAGAAAAGCCTGCATCCTTGGTCATTGCCTGATGTCTTTTTGTAAAGTGTTAGCAGGTGTAACTTTTTGTACTAACTTGAGTGCTTTTTGTTCAGTCTTTTATGAATCTTGTATGCAATAATCCACAAGAATAGCATGCAAACACTATTCTTTATTTTCACATATTGATCCACTTTGTAAAACAGTTTGTAAGTAAGGCAACATTTATTTAAGCTGGTGGCTTTTCAAGTAATAAGGATCTATAATCAAAATCCTCAGGACAGAATTTCAAAAACATGCTGCTGCCCTGAGCTACGAGAAGATGTAATTGCTTTAGAAATATCTTTTAAGACTGGCTTGTACTTCAAAACTGCTGTGTAAACTATGGCATGAATGATTAAAAAGGTCTTTAACAGTTCAGTTAGCTGTCAGACAATTTGCTTGTATAATCCACTCAGTGTTTGTATATGCTTGACATCGTTTGCTGTGTTAGAGCATTTCTAAGAGGTTAATGTCTGAGATAGTTTCTTTATTAGAGATTGTGGATGTTGCAGGCAAGAAGTGAGATCTGCCCTTGGCAGGTCTGAACATGCTATTTTCCATCCATGCTGGCAGATCGCTCGGTGGTGTCCAGGGTGGGAAGATGCTCTTACAGAAGACAGACTGCACAAGGAGCAGTTATTTCTAGTCCACTCAGTTTCCAGAAACTCTTATAGAATCATAGGATCATTAAGGTTAGAAAAGACCACAAGGATCATGAAGTCCAACTTTCAACCTACCACCACCTAACTCACTGAACCATGTCCCGAAGCATGACATCTACATGTTTCTTGAACCCCTCCAGTCTTGAGCAGCTATTAGCAAGGTGTAGATGAGCCTGATTTTTTCCTTTTTCCTCTGTGGTTTCTTTGACTTTTTTGTTTTGTTTTGTTTTGTTTTTTACATTGAGTTTCTGTATGTTAGAAAAACAGACAACATTAACTCTGCTTTCCTTTAAAGTTTTGATGTTTCTTTCTATAACACATCCACGCTTAAAAATGCAAAGATATTGTCCAAAAGCCAAACTATTCCACTGAGACACATCAGATTGGTGTAATTCAAGATATCTCTTTCTTGTTGTTTCTACCCTGTGGGATCGTATTTGTTGGATACAGCATGTCCAAGTACTGCTATGCCATAGCCTCCTGCTCGCCATCTGGGAAGGAAGGGAGAGTAGCACAACCTGAGATCTGTAGTCTGAGGAGAGAATGCACCTCCCTGGAGGCATGGCTGCACCAGATTTGCATGCCATGTTTACAGATATAACAGTGGAATTTATTTATTGGGGTTAGAACAGAAAATTTTAGTACTGTCACCAATTTCTTCCTTGATCTCCTCATTACATGTCGACAAGATTGGCAGATAGCAAATAAGCATGGAGGATTATTCTTGGTGAAGAAACTTTTAAATGGTATGAGATGCTGCAGATGTATGTTTCAAAATATGTTACAGCTTCTCCAGCAGTCTGTCTCAAAGGGAAGACTTCTAGTTTGTGAGGTTACCTTACAATTTCCAAGCCCTCTTCCTAAGCTGTTTTTGGCTGGAGGTAGACCAAAGTGCTTAAATTAGGGAATAATGAAAGAAACCTCTAATTATGCACATTGGTAGATAAAGCTGCACCGCTGTGTCTGGTTTTGTTATCTTTCTGTCCAGGAACATTCCAGAATTAAGCACCTAAGGCAAAGATTTGCAGTCCTTTTCCTACTTGCACATGGTGTTCAATCCTGTGACTACACATTCCAGTCCTCTCCTGCTAATTCACAATTTTTCGTGTGCTGCACTTGGATGGAGTTGCAAAAATGTCTGTTGTGTTTATGGATTTAGCCTTGAATTGTCTCCTTGCCAAGACACAGCTGCTTGGCAGAGGTGGAGAGTGACAGAGGCAGTGGCAAAGCTCTACATCACTTCCCACTTTCCTCCTAGTTGACTGGCGCATGCTTGAGGGGTGTCTGCCCTGACATAGTGTGCAAAGGGCTGTGAGGGTTCCAGGGCACCATGAGGTGCAGCGAGGTGTGATCTGCTCCCATCGTCTTCCCGACTCCACTGATGCATAGGTCTTCTGCAAGGTGTCAACACCTTTTGAAAGCTCCTCTAGAACACAATACTCTTGTCTGACCAGGCTTTGTGCCTCTTAGAATAATACAGTCTTTCCTTCTTCATTTGATATTTATTGCACTATTTGCAATATAGCCATTGCCTTGAGAGAAACGTCAGAAAAAGTCATCCCTTGATATTTTGAAGCAAGTTATTTTGGGTACTTTGGAGTCAAATTTGTACAGATGTTTGAGTATAATTTAGAATATGTTCTTGCCAGTCCATATCTACTCCATTGATCTGAAGCCAGAATAGCATAGCTAGTTGTTAGCCTACATAAGCAATTTTCTTATGGAGAGAAAGATTTAGGGAGGCCTTTTTTCAAGTGCAAGCTAGTTTTGAGAATAAAAGAGTTTTTCACTGGTCCTCACAATCTGGCCTGGTCAACAGAGAAAGTGCTAAGGAACATATATTCCAAAAAGCAAGTAGCAAAAACTTAATCTCAAATATCTGTAAATAAAGGACCTCTGTTCACTCAGTGAGGGGTCCTCAAGGGCACAGAGGTATGAATGTTTCAATTGTCTTTACTCTGCTGTATTATAATTTATTACTGTTGATTGAAAGATTAGCATGCATTCCCCACTGCTTTTATGTTTTTCTAACTTCCTCTTGGGTCAAATTTAGTGCTGACAGCTCCAAAACCTGTCTAGTAGTCTGTGTAAGCTGCAGCCCCCTACATGATGAGAGAGGTTTTCGCAATCGCATTATTAACAGGGCACTTTTGGAGGGGCAATACTAAATCACTGGTTTAACAATGTTTACTACAGAGCGACTAGCATGAAGTCTCACTTCTTTTGAGCTGCCTTCTGGCTTCTGGGAGAATTCTGCTTGTCTGCAAGAAGAACATTTGTCAGTCATCTGTTGTGTGTAATCCTAATCATTGTTTTGCACCACTCTCGTAGCAATAGTTAAAAATCTCTTATATCCTCAACATTAAAACTTGCAGTGAAAAGGACAGTGGGCTGTGGGTGAATTCCCTGGTGATTTAAGATGCAGGACTTTGAGCTGCATGTACAGTTTAGCAAAAAAGGGGAAGACAGTTACCAACTGTTATGCTTTTTCTCCAGATGTTTCCTCTAAGACAAATATCTGGGGTTTTATTATGACACAGTAAGAACACACCAGTAAGATGAGAATTGTTGGGGTTTTTTTTGCTTTTTTTTTTTTTTGCTGTTCATTGTCATCTTGATCTAAATAGCCAGTCAACCAAATACTGTGGTAAATTGTCTGATAGTTTACATGGGACATGCTCAGGCTTGTTAATGTGAGCTGCTCTCTTCTAAACAGAGTATTAAAATGCTTTACTCAAAATCCCTTTGGATGCAAACTAAAAATAAGATTATTTTAAAGTATTGATGTTCTTGAAAATATATGTAGTTGGGGTTTTTTTTGTTTACTTAGAAGACTTGTTCGTACAAGAAGCAGCAGGCTCTTATTCTACTTTCCCTCAAATTGGCGGCAAACTCCATTTTGACTTCAGAAGGACACAACCAGACCTATAGTCGAGGTTTAGCAGCATTGGGACAAATCCCACCGTTCTTACTCTCAATTCTCGCAGGCAAAATTTCCATTGCATTTAGAGTTTAGAGCACAAATGCTGGATCTGTTCTGAAAAGATTCCCGTATACCAGGTTGCATATAACATGAATATTCATGAAGTACTACACGATAAACACTGATGTAAAGAACAGTGTCTGACTGTCCCTTAGCAGATTTCGAAGGTGCAGGAGGGAAACACTCTTATGATTTTCTCTTCTGAGGTCCTGGTAATTACTTGGTAATTCCTGTATTGAGCTTATAACTTCTAGACAGATTTAAAGCATGTTCCTAATCAGTCCAAACTCTTCCTTTTCGTACATACTTAATGGGGATGACTTAACTTTTTAGCCATTTTTATGTCCATTATCTAGTAAGAATTGCAAATGTCTTCATTTGGGAGACACACACAGATTTAATTGTGTTTGGTGATGGCACTATAAAGATTATTTTCAAGTTATTCCATTGTATTCAGTCCCCTTCACCAATGCATATGAAAAATCTGTTCCATGCTGCTAGATACTTTGGAACGGCTGTTTTTTTTCTTAGGGATGCCTGTTTGGGTAACTAGTGTGACAATAATGAGGGTTTCTTATAATTGAGGAAATTAAATGGTGACAATTTCAATCGTGTATTCTGTTATTGTAATGAATTAATACATTTATGATAGAGTTTTATTGCCTTGATGCATGTGCATATGTACAGTGATTTTCACACTGTAGTGTGGGAACATTGTTAATACTGCAAAACTATGCATCTAATAGTAATGTAATGTACATGTCATTCCACCTTCTTGTAGTGTATGTCATCTGATTTAGTTTTTAATTGCATAGTCACTTGACTCCTTTTCCTGCTTATCCTTGATTTGTTCATTATTGAGGTCTTCACTGAATGAATATTGCTTCATTCTGGTTATGTAGTTTGTGGACTCAAGCTACCTTTTCTTCACAGCCTTCAGGCTCCTCTCTGGAAACAGGTTTCTTCGTTGCCTCTTCTGCTCTTTCCAGTGATGTGGCTGATAGAAGCTTCATAGAGCTTCATATTTACAAATTTTAAATCACCTTCAAAATACTGTTGTGAGCCGGGGTGGTGTCATGATTCATGTGTGGAATGAGGTAGACTAAAAAAGACAATTTAAAAACTTACTGTTTTAAGATACTTTAAGGTTAATCTCTTTGTAATAGGGAGGTCATGTGGAAAAACACTTCAAAAATTGAATCTGGGGACAGAACTCTTAACTTAAAGGACTCCTAACTTTAACACTTAAACATTCATTGAGATAACTGAAGTCGGGAACCAGAACTGCGTTGTGTTTGACAGGGTAAGGCTTAATTTATCACAAGGAGTGAGTACCATCTGCTCACTCTGTGGCTGGCTTAAATTACCGAGTACTGGGTGTCTGAGATGATTCCTTGAAGAACAAATCTTCCTGGCATACCTCTGCCTTCATTATCCATTTTCACCAGCTGGAATCCAAATATAAGCATCAAAAGCAAAATAATTATTGGATTGTTAGTGCACAGATTCAACAAATGTGGTGACATAATTTAGTGTTGTCTCACTTGTTTCCTGATTCAGAGAATTTGAAGTTTCAAATTCTCAGTACTTTGTTGTACGTGTAAAGCATGTCTTACAATAGAAATATGTGTTTCAGGGACATGCATATTTTGAGTACCTTTACTTTATGTAAGTTTTTTCCTGGATTACTGTGTTGCTATCATCCTACATTTAGATTTCTCTTTGGGGAAATATTAATTTAGAAAGTGGAAATCAAGGTGGCTTCAGTGTGGGTGATAGACGAGTGATGAAGGAGGTATGAAAAATACTCTTGACACTTGGAATGGTTATTCATTAACTTCCCAGACACACTAGAAACATGGGAAGAGTGTTCTGCCGTGGAGGAATCTGTGCTGTCTCACATCAGACCTCTATGCCAAGTTGGAGAAATTGAATGATATGCTTACTCCGTATGGAGTTGTCTGCACAACCTTTGCGTTTTTAGGTTTTTCAAATTTCATGTCTTCTAGATACTGACATGGAAATTGCAGGGTCATTGGGTTTGTATGTACAAACAAGACACAGGACACTGAAGAGCCATGGCATTTGATCTTTGAAAACCAAAAGTGTACGAATGCATGTTCCTATGAAAACCTCGAATTGCAAATAATCATTTGTAGTGGGCTGGAGAGGCATTTGACAGATTACGTGCAAGTACATACATGTGTGTTTCATTATTTCATTGCCTTAGGAGCCTGGTGTTTAAGTTGGCAGATCTAATTATTAAAAGCACAGGTCTTTCGCTGGCAGGATTACAGAATCCCAGGAGAAAGAGATGAAATGCTGAGAGAAAGAGAGAGAACATGTAATGTGCAGGAAGCATGGAGAAGCTATAAAGCCAGCAGTAGACTTAAATATGGTCACAGTTTGTTCTACTGGGCTCAAATTGATAGCCACGCAGAAGTAAAAGCATGAAGCTCCCTCACTTCAATAGGAATTTAATGTTTTGGAAAATACAGAATTTTCTGTCATGTTAAGTATGATTTGGTCACCTTTTTTCAGCTTGTCAGAATTCTTTAATCCATTCTTATTTTCATGTCTGAAATAATAATAATGATAAAAAAGCAGCTTACTTTAAAACTTTACAAAGTACTGTCATACCGTGGCATAACTGGATGCTCTAATAGGCTCTGAAACTTTGTTCTTAGTCTTGATTAGTTTGATGCAAGACCACAGTATTGACTCCCAGTATATGTTAGATTTCTGTATGTAATTTGGTGATATGTAATTTGTAGCTATTTTGGGGAAAAAAACCTCAGACCAAACCAAAACAAAACACAGTCTTTATACATAGTGGTTTAGAACTAAACTATCCTGCAAGGTTTGGAAGCATCAGCCAAACAAATTCGGTATGTGTGTCTAGAGAAGTCTACACCTGTGGCCTTGCACTTTCTCGCTCAAGTTGAGTCCCTTCGCAACCTTAGGCAGCACAGATTAGAATATTCACTCAGTCGTATGTATTATTTATTCCTAGCTGAATGCCGTTAGACTAACCAGCTACCCTGCTCTGTCTCCTAAGACTTCTCAGTGTGAGAGCAAGGTTTAAAATGTGGAAAGCTGACTGATGTGAAACACAAGCAGAAGAGAAGCAGAAGACCTGGCTCCCCTGAGAGATCAAGAAATCTGCTATTAAAAAAAAAAAACAAAACCAAACAAAAAAACCAAAAACCAAGCCCAATCAAACCAAAAAGCAAGCAAACAAAAAGTGTTTCCTTTGAAACAAGACCTAGATTTAGAAGATTTCTCACACTGATCTCTCTGAAAGAGGCTATTAGTGGCACATTTAACCATGAAATATTAGAACCCTTTGGGAGGTGGCAGGCTCTTGTTTAGCAAATCTGCATCCTGCAAGAATCAGGTACCTGGTGCCAGCGTAATATAGCAGAGCTTAACTTGAGTTACACCAGCTGTCTGATCCATCTAACATTTTTGAGGAGCTTTATTTTGTAAAAGCCTCTGAAGATGCCACTGCTGAGCTAATTAGGATACAAGGTTTTCCAGCATCATGCACAAGTCTAGAAGGGTAAAATTAGGAGAGACAGGTAGAAAGAAGCTTGTTCTGATGTAGCAGATGGTTTGTGTGAACTGTGCTTAAAAATAGGGAGTCATAAGCCTGTTAGAAAAATCAGGTCAGTTTAAAATTAATGCATTTCTCTTCCTTCTGTTCCTGACAGGGCACTGCTTTTATGGAAGGATTCTCCATCTGGGAGTCAAGTGATATATCCTTTCCCTTCTTGTCATGGCCCACATTTAAATAAATAAATTCCCTTAAAAAGGTAAAATGAAATGAGAAAGAGGTGTTCCCTTCTGGTAGGGTCAAATAACAGTTAACTCCGGCTCTTTCTTTTGGCAAGATGACCAAAGAATTCCTCTGGGGCACAATAACAAAAATGGACTTTTTTTTTTTTTTTCTTCCAGTAGGATAGTATGAAAACAACCGGGATATACCTGGCCTTTTGACAGAAAAGCAGCCAGTTCCTAGTCTTTGCTGGCCGGTGTGGAAGAAGGCTTACTCCTTCCAGCCAGCAGCCTTTCAGCCTCACAAACCTCCACCCATTTCTTAGTGAGTCATAGCTGGGAGACCTCTTCACGTGTTTGATCACATCTTGTGCAAGTCAGGAATATATTTTTACTCCTTTATTGCATATTATAATCAATAATCTGAAACAACTGAGTGATTGTAGCTTTAAGCTCTGTTTGTACATATTTGAAAATAAAGGTAGATGTATAGATAGGTAGTGCTATTATATTTTCAGATGTGGATGGTTTAGTTAGAAGACTAGCTAACTTTATTGACAGGAGCTGGATGGTAGAAAAACTGTTGTGGGTTTTTTGTGTATGTGACCTGTAGAAGCTTCATACACTTGCATCACTTAAATATTCAACAGGTTAGTATTTCTTGGCATGCTCATTTATACGTTCAGTACTTCCCTAAGTTCAGAGGCAGTCAACTTGAGCGTTGTTCCTCCTCCCCATGAATTTTCTACAGCAAAGTCAGAGAATATCCACAGCATGTTCACCTGTGCTGGAATAGAGAAGTGTAGCACAGCTGCCTGATGGCAGCAGCAGGTCAGAGTGCTTCTTGCTCACCTCTGAGTCTTCGTAGAGGACATAAAAAGAGCTTCTGCCTCCCCTGCTTCTTCCTGGAAGAATGGCTTTCATTTGAGGTATCTGAGTTAAAGATCACAGGGAACACGTTGTCAATTCTTAACCAGATGCATATGTTTTTTAAGTGTGTGCAGCCTCTCTGCAGTTCAGGCTTTCCAAGTCCACTTACAAAATATTTTTTACAGTTGTTTCAGCCTCTTCTGCTCAGCCTCACGCCTTCACAACACACTGCTTGTTTTCAAGAAGGACACCTTTTGTTTTTTGTTTTAGACCCCAGGAAAGTCTTTACTATTGTGTCCTGATTTTGGCTGGGACAGAGTTAATTTTCTTCCTAATAGATGCTATAGTACTGTGTTTTGGATTTAGGGTGAGAGCAATGTTGATAACACACTGATGTTTTAGTTGTTGCTGAGCAGTGCTTGCAATAAGTCAGTGACTTTTCAGCTTCTCATACCATCCTGCCAGCAAGGAGGCTGGGAGGGGACACAGCCAGGACAGCTGACTCCAGCTGACCAAAGGGATACTCCATATCATATGATGTCACACTGAACATGCTGAACAATAAAACTGGGTGGAGTTAGCCAGGGGGTGGCGGCGACTGCTTGGGGATTGGCTGGGCTGGTCAGCAGGTGGTGAGCAATTGCACTGTGCATCCCTTGCTTTGTATTTTCTTTTATCATTATTATTTTCCCTTATTTTTCTATCCTATTAAACTGTCTTTATCTCAGCACACAAGTTTTAACTTTTTTCCATTTCTCTCTCCCATCCCACTGATGGGGAGTGAGTGAACGGCAATGTGGTGTTTAGCTGCTTGGCAGGTTAAACCACAGCACACTGTAGGGTTGCATGGAAGTTGCAAAAGGATTCCTCCCAGTTGAAGTGCTTAGAATTATGCTTAGGTTTTCTCAAAGAGAGGCTTTGCCTCCTGCTTTTAGTCTTTTTGCAAAAGAATACTCCCAATGCAGACTGAAACCCTGTTCCATGCCTCCTTACCCTGACTTCCATTAATCTTTGACTTGAGAATGGTGATGCAAAAACATACAGTTTTTCATGCTAGTTTTTCAGTAGCTTTGTTGATATTTTCAAATCATTTTTATGCTTCCTGTGAACCGATTTTGCACTATATAAATTTCTCCGGTGCAGTGTACTAGACAGTACTCAAATGAAGGTCTTTGTCCAGTTGCAGTTAGTCAGACAGTTGAGACGCTGACTGCTTTAAAGGTCCATGAAATTAATTCACCACTTTAACTGATAAGGTCTAAATTAAATTCACTTCAGCAGTGGAATGTGAACAGTGTTTTATGGAAGAGATGTCTTTAAGTTCATGCATTAAGTACATGTACTTCATATTCCGTTATAGCCTTTTTGTATAGTATCTTGATAATGTGGAATACGTTGGAATGAGAAATCAACACTGACATTGCTATGCAGAGAAGTCTGGACAGATGTACAATATGGGTCAAAAAATCTTATTACATGCAGACCAAGTATTTTCTTCTTCATCTGAAGTTAAAGATGATGGCAGGATTAGCTCTTGGTAGATCCAGTTCAGGAATTTCCTAATTGTGTTGTTTCTGTGCCTATGTCACATCAGCCAATGTTTTAATGGCTGTAAGAATTAACCCAGTTTACTTTGTTATAAGATTGCTTTTCAGTATTGCTGCATTTCTGTTGCTACAGCTAGAGCCCTAAGCTTTTTCTTTTTTTTTTTTTCTTTAACAGTAGGAAAAAGACTTGATTTGAAATACATTAGTTTCCAGATTAAAAAAAAGTCTTTCTGATGCTGGTTTGCTGTTACCATTATTTGCATTTTTTTTTTCTGGGTGGCTGCTATACACTCATTATTTTTAACTTTCTGTATACTTATAAATGTTACCCATAATCCCCAAAAGCTGAAGGAGCTGTTTTGGCTTTTATCTGTCAGCAGCTTCTGCCAGTACTTTAATGTAAATCTTCCAGATCTTAACAACTTGACTTCTCAAGCACAGTAGTACATACTATCATTTTCTTGCGGTAGTGAAGAGCTTATTCTTTTCCTCTAGATTGCTTGCTTGTGGATAGTTTGGGGGGGGATTTGTAGGCATTTTTCGACCCATTATTTACTTATGCAGCAAAAAGGTAGCAAAACAAAATATTATTTCAGAGCAAAAAACTTACTGTCCTGAATTTTTATATATTATGATTATTGAATAAAAAGAGAATGTTTTAAAATATGCTTCTCAAGCAGAGTTATTGCCACCAACTAGTGATGACCTTGCATAAGAAACAACTTCATGAAACCAAAAAAAGAGAAAACAGTAGTAAGGAACAGGGATCTTTTACAGGTGGAGCAGCTCAGTCTGGAGAGAGGTCCAGCATCCCCAGTATCTCACAGTGAACGACCATCCAGCAGTCCTATCTCAGTTACAAAGAGGAGAAGCTGCTGGAGCACCATTACATAACCACCTTCACTGTGAGGGTGGTGAGACACTGGAACAGGTTGCCCAGGGAAGCCATGGATGCCCCATCCCTGGAGGTGTTCAAGACGAGGCTGGATGAGGCTTTGAGCAACCTGGGCTAGTGGAGGGTGTCCCTGCCCATGGCAGGGGGTTGGAACTTGATGATCTTTAAGGTCCTTTCCAACCCAAACCATTCTATGATTCTATGATTCTATAACTACGGTTATGTGGAGAGGAAATTGAGGTTGGTTAGTGTCAAACTATTCAAAAGAAAATACACTTCACTGATTCTTAGGTAAAAAGATTCCAGCATGGGAACTCTCTCTATCTGTGAGGTTTTACCTAATGGAGGTCATTGAAACCATCTCATCATGACTCTTCACTAGCTGTCCGGAGACAAATTTTCAAGCGCCTCTTGAGATGGACCTCGGCATTCTCTCCTGTGAAAGACAGTCTCTCTTAAGTGACAAAGGTTTCCAGGAACAACCAAGTATATATTTCCTTCCCCACCTGCTAGGAGGAACTCGAGAACAAATTGTGAAGCAAAGTACTCTTGCATGGGAATCCACGTTGAGGTGAGATAATAGAAAATTCATGTTTGAACAGGAAAGTAAACAGGAGAATATGAGCATGTGTCCTTGCACAGGCTGGATAATGCTCCAGTAATAAATACCTCAATTCTTCTGCTGAGTTCTGTCCCTTGAGTGCACTCAGCTTTGTGTGATGAAACAGGCAGAGTAATTTCATGGGAAAAATGCTATGTCATTATGTGGAAAGAAACGAAAGGAAGAACATGCAGCCTTAGTTCTTTGTTGTCTTAAGTTTTGAGTGCTTGACCTTGTGGTCTTGATGCTCTTTTAATGTAGTTTTGTTTATGTGTCTGTGTAGTATAGCTGGCATCAGACAGACGGAGCTTTGCTGCTGATTCCTTGTAGAGTGACTGTAGTAAATACCATGTAAATGTGTTAACTTACATATAGCCTCCTTAAATTAATTATGCTTTTACTAGAGTTTCACTGTTCCTTAAAAAAAAAAGTCTAGAGTGCAGAAGTTAATAGAATATCATGGCTTTAATATCCTTGGGAAAGATGAGGTAGAGTTTGTGGGAAGACAGCTGGCGTCAATTCTAAGAGATCACTTAGTTTATCTTAAGACCAGTAGGAGAGGTTTTGTTTGTAGAGAACTATCACAAGTTAGTTCCGATTCTGATAAGGGCTTCCAGGTACTACTACTGCAATCTGGATATTTAATGACAACAACAACCCTGAAGGTTGCACTGGGAACCTGATAAATAGGTCACAAGATGCAGCTGCCAGTGGAACGTGCTGTTTGTCCTTACACCTGCACTATTCACACTAGACTTGAATATTCAGTGCAATTTTTTCCTTGATATCATGTATGGTTTCATGTCAAACCACTGTGAGAAGCTGGAACGGTAAGTTTTTAATTGCCAATTAGCGTCTCTGAGGAGAACTGGGCAGAATTACTCAAGTTCTTGCAGAGCTCAGCTCTTTTCTAGCCCTGCAGCAACAATCCTGAAGGAGGAGGAGGGAATATAACAACTTTCACTTGACAAAAAATTCAATGTTTTGCTCTTCACTGGGTTCAGCTTCTTTGTTGACCCTGTCCTGTCCCTCCCCTACAGTCACCTCTGTCATCATCTTGCTTGTGGGGATGCAGTAACTTGGTACCCACACCACACTTTACCTCTCACCAGTTAGTACCTCTCTGACTGAAAACTGCTGGCAAGTTTACATGACACAAAAAACAGATATCAGCTTATTAAAATATTTTCTTTCTCTGTCCTCAGAATCACGTTCTGAGGACTGTGCAGGCTTGTTCTGTTTAGAGCTCTTCCATTTAAAATTATGCTCCTCAGACCTGTGAAAACACTGGTACCCACTGTGCTCATGAGTGTCACACAGGGCTTGGGGTGATTGCTGAGAATGAGGGTTAAGAGGGAGTTACACATCAGTCTGCCACCCCTGAGAAAAGCGTGGGAAACAGCCATGCCCCTGCTCCAGAATACAGGAAGGAGGTGAGGCACACCTCTCACGGAGACTGTCAGTGACGAAGACCTGGTGCCAACCCTTCTTGTGGTTCAGCTGCACTGGTGTCTGTCCTGGGCTCCCTCTGTGCTCCTCAGCTTATTGAGTGCCCTCTTCCACTTAGAAGCAGGAAGGCTTCTTTTACTGCATTCTTGCTTATTTCTTATTTTGCAGTTTCTGCTTGTCTTGCCGCTCTTTGAAAGAACAGCTAAATAAGCCAGTGGTTTTCCCATTTCTTCTCTGGGTTTTGGGAGGAGTTTCTTTTTCAAAACAGTTCATGCGTTATGTATGGCATTGTAATGCAGTGTACTGCATGCCAGAATATTGTTCTTAGTTAATAATTTTTTCATAAACCTTGCAATTTTTCCTCAGAACAGGGCTGCTTGCTTCTCTGATTATACTCATTGTTATTTTAAATTGTTGTAAATATATGAATTATAAATAGTTGAAGACATTTCAAATTCAAAATTCGGTTGTAGTGTGAAAAGGAGCATTGCAAAAGCTCACCCACAGAGGGAAGCAGAATACTGTCTTTACAACAGTCTTAGCTACAGGCTGCTTTTTAAAAATTATCTGTGCTTCAGTTGAAGCCAACAAAGAACATCTGTTGTCTTATTTATAGCTCCTATTTCTAAGAAGTATATTCTGTAGCAGATGAGAAAAGTGCCTGACAGCTCATAATTCATAAAGTTACTGAGGTTTAATCTGATAGAATATTATGTACAGAATTCCTTCCCAGTACAGACAGTATCACTTCCCTTTCAACAGATGACAGAAATAGATCTTTATGAAACATTAAATTAATAAGTGTGAAATATGATTAGCAGCTACTATTAAAAGTATTAAACTATTATAAAAGAATATATTACTCAATAGTACACTATGTTGCTTGGAGGCTTTATTTTTCTGCTTATTTGTGCAGCTAAACTTTCCTCAAGCCAGACACCATTTTCATTTTTTTCTTTCTTTCTGAAATTTTATTTTGTTTTGTCTTAGATGAATTCTTTGTTGACTAAGGCAGCAGCTCTGTGACAAGCATTCATTTTTGTGTCAGAGAAGGGTAAAGAGAACCCAGATTTCTTGGGAGAGTTGGTACATTATAAAGTTTGACTTTCTCTACCCAATCAAAACTTTTCTGTCTAGTTCTGCCATCTATTATTTGTAGATTATTTTCATGCACTAATCTGTATTTTCCTGAGCTTGTTTCCACTCTGTTCCCAAGTTGCCCTTGTTCTCCTTACCCTGGCACCCAGCTGGTGACACTTTATAAATGGGGATGAAAAGACGAATTAGTTCTCCCGGACCCCCAAACTTCCTGTATAATCACCCTGCAAACGATATTTTATCAATGAGATCACTGTTTGCATATGTGTGCTGATAATCCTGGAAAATATCTGGGCAAAGTATTTGACTGGTTTCAGTTACAGCATTGATTTATACAGGTGACTATGTCTTTTTTTGACATATTATGTGCAGCCAGGATAAAATGAAGTAACATTCAAGTTGTATTCCAACCCTCTTAGGTTCAGTGGGTTGTACTATAAATCTCCCAGTCATAATATGCATATATTTGTTCTCCTGGAAAAATGACCACCTGGTCTTATTACCTGTGAGGATGGTGAGGCACTGGCACAAGTTTCCCAGAGAAGTTGTGGATGATGCCCCATCCCTGGAGGTGTTCAAGGCCAGGCTAGATGAGGCTTTGAGCAACCTGGGCTAGTGGGAGGTGTCCCTACCCATGGCAGGGGGGTTGGAACCAAACGATCTCTAAGGGCCCTTCCTACCCAAACCATTCTATCATTCTATTATTTTGTTAAGGGCCACATATATTGTAACAAGTTGTGTACATTTTTCTACAAAAGTCATTTTTTCGAGCTTGTAGGTGATATTGTCAATACATACCTCACAAAGAGGATTCTGGAGATGCTGGCTTTGCATTTTGGGTGGTATACTGGGACTGACTAGAGTACAGAAGGTCATGCTGTTGATAACTCCTGCAGTTGTCCTCCTTTGGAATAAGCCCCTTGGAAAAGTCCTTGTTACTCTGTATTACTGATGTAGGACCACAGCAGACATATGGATGCTTCAAAAAGCTATTTGAAGTCCAGAAGCATATTAACAGAATGCTGTTTATCCATGAGTGTTAAATGTTGCCTTTGAGATGCCCTATGAAGGGTGTTCTGCTTTATTCCGGTGTTTCTCCATTGAAGATGAAGGAAAAAGAGGAATGATAGCTGATGTGATAAACCATTTTTTAAAGTACAGATCTGCATTTCTTTCAGTGGCTAAAATCTTTAGCATACCATTAACAGAGAACATCTGAATGAAGTTGTCACTTCATCCTCTAGTTCATACCCAACACCTACTGACCAATGGAAGGAGAAGACTGCTGGCTGCATAGTATTGAAGGATTTTAGAACTGGTGGCATTTCCATGCAGCTTCCCAGTTGTACTCCCGTCATGAAAGGTCACCAGTAGGCATCATTTCCCTGTTCCTTTTCACAGCTGTGGGGTCATTTATATCGCAATAAATCTTTGACTCGCAGACGTTTTTCTGCCTCCCTAAAAATGGACTTCTTGTGAGCCCAAAGGCTGATAGTGTTGCTGGACCAGACCAATCCTTTTTCTACTGGTGGGATAGTCTTCACCTCTCTTCATTTCTCCTGGATCCAGTCTCCATTGGCTGCCAAGGCTTCTGTGGTATTCTGAGTCCGCAGTCTGACTGTTTGACGACATCTGATAAAAATATAAGACGAGTAATAATAGACAGACTTATTAAGCCACTTGTAATGATGTGTCAAATTCATTGAAGCTTAAATCACTTTCATATTTTTCCATGAATAGTGTTGTCTTTTAAAATCTTTCTAATGAAACCAGTACTGAACAGCAATTCTTCCTGCCATTTTCAGGTATGTTTTTAGCCTCTAGGAGAATTTACCTATAGCCAAACTAAATAATCTCTGTTCAGTAGGATCTAAGGAGAGGTATTTTTGGGGCTCTTCAGCCTGGAGAAGAGGACGCTCTGTGAAGGCCTTATTGTAGCCTTCCACTACTTAAAGGGGGCCTACAGGAGAGATGGGGAGGTTCTCTTTATCAGGGAGTGTAGAGATAGAACAAGGTGTAATGGTTTTAAACTGAAAGAGGTTAGATTTGGATTAGATATTAGGAAGAAATTTTTCACTGTGAGGGTGGTGAGACACTGGGACAGGTTGCCCAGAGAAGCTGTAGATGCCCCATCCCTGGAGGTGTTCAAGACCAGGCTGGATGAGGCTTTGAGCAACCTGGTCTAGTGGAAGGTGTCCCTGCCCTTGGCAGAGGGATTGGAACTAGACAATCTTTAAGGTCCCTTCCAACCCCAACCATTCTATCATTCTATGATTTATCTGAGACACAGAGTGACATAAACTTCTTTGTCTTTGCACTCACCTTCTTTCATCCTAGCCCAGTGAAAAGCTTTTGCTACTATGAGTTGGGGCAGTTCTGAACACTCTATTTGCCCATAAATGCTGTTAGGCCCTCCAAAATCACAAATGCTAAGGCAAGGTTGCAATACTCAAATCTCAGAGTGAATTTCTCTCTGGTATTTGTTGGTAATACCAGGCTCATCTTTTTCTGCTTGATCTGGCTTTGAACTCAAGGCATAGACCTCTATGGAAACTTTCTTCATATGGTTTAGTGTTTGCAGTGTCTTTAATCTTTCATACTGTTCTACTGAAAGTTTCTGCAGGAACTTGCTGCTACTTAAGACTGTAATGAAAAATACAAGAAGTTATGAGTTTTGTGTCAGTAAGAGTCACTTCACTCTGACGAGTTGTGAAGCTCATGTGGCCTTTCTTCCCCAGCTGATGAAAGTAGGTGCTGAGGGATCCACCGTGGCTGAAGCTCTGCATCTGGACCAGCTAGGGCCATGAAAAGTATCAGGTTGTGCCGTCACCTATGCAGAGGCATTTCCTGGTGCTTTCCAGTGTTAGAGGATCTGAACTCATGTTTTTGAAGGTGTGGATTTTGGTGTGTTCTCAGTGCAGTCTCCTGAAGCATTTCTCTCTCTAGTCTGGGGGTCACTAGCAGTCAGCACACAGAGGACTGCCTCAGTTCATACCAATGCCTTAAAGGCTGTGCAGAAATGCCAAACTACTGTCATTTCCAATGTGTCTTCACTTGAAATTAACATCATTTACTGACAAGTGATTAAATTCAGGTCATGTGGATCCTTATTGCAATTCAGATTCTATTTCAAGGAAGATGGGTGAGAATAGAACATTTTTTGAGTTCCATTTCTCAAACCTGGTAGAGTACATAACTGCTGAAATAACAGCGTTTCAATCAAAAAAGCAAGTTCCCACATTTCCCAGGTTTTCAACAGCAAGCATAGGTGTTAAACTTTGTGGAAACCCATCCACTGTTTACAATTTGTTGTGCATTACGCCACTGATGGTGCCACAGTCAAAAGTATTTTAGGTGTTGATCAGCCACTGTTTCTTCATAGTTTGCTGGCTGATCTTCTTGGAGGCATTATCACAACTTACTTGACAGTGACACTTACTTTTGCATTTCTTCTTCTGCATTAATTAATATGCTTATGTTTTTTATAGTTAATTTCAGTGCTGGTCAAACTTTTGAACCAGGATATGTGTAGATCTATGCGTGCATAATTCACTGTTAGTGGATGCATAAAGAGTATATCTACATGCATGTAAGCTGGTCCACTTATGATCATCTTAAGACCTGTGCTCTCAAATATTAGATGTTTATATAGAGCTGTATTGTAATCAAATACAATATGTATGCACAAACGTAAATGGCATTTCTGAAAAAAAGAACATGCATGGCGTGGTCTTGACTCAAAGCTACACTCGTGTAATGTTAGTATATAGTTCCTGTAAAATATTTAGAAATTCAACTCCTTTCCATGGTGTATAATGTTACATTTTAAATTTTTTTTTAATATTAATTTTCATTCTTCTTGCAGTAATGAAATATTTGTCTCAGAAGCATCTGAAGCCAAATTTCAGCTTTAAATTTCCACTTGTCGTTGCCAGGTAGTAAGTCTAAGGTATCTCTTTTCACCGAGAACCCTTCCAAAAGGTGCAGCTGTGTGCTGGTTTCATCTTGCACTTTGTAGTGGTGTTGGCAACCCTTGAACGTAAGGTATGCTCTCATCTCCCACACGCTGCCATTGCCTTAGGGCTGTTCAGGCCTGTCTGTATCAGGGAGAGGGAAGAGTTCACAGATTGGAGCAAACCCTGGCTTGTGGTTCATCTCATTGGTTCTCACTGTGGCAAGGTAAAAATAGAGCTAATGGAAAATCTAGCTTTTACCATGTATCATCAGAAGCTCCCTTACTATTTGGAGACCTTACCAGACTTGTGACTAGAAAGAAGATACAAAAACTGTATTGCAGCTTTTCAGAACCTTAATATTTTGAAGACCGTGGAATTTTGAAAAAGTTACAGGAATTTGTGGGGAAAATGATTTCTTTAAGTGAAAAACTGATACTGGATTGTAGCAAAGGCATCTACAAAGTTGCTCAGATTCTTAAGAGTGGATTTGCTTCTCCAAACTTTTGTGCTGTGCTACAGCATGCTTCAAAGAAAAAGATACTTTTGAAATCAGGTACTAAATACAGGTTACATGTGGGCTTTTGTTCTCTTCTCTTTTACTAAAACAGATATATCTGAAAAGTTTTTGTTTGTTTCCCTCTGTAGATCTTAATATGCATGCTGAGTTTTCTTCCGAAACACCTAATCTAGAATCAGGACTTCTTTAAGGATATCTTGTATTCTGGCTCTGGGGGTCAAACTGATTGTTTCCAAAATCAGTTTTCTTCAGTTTAGCCTCTGCAGTGNAATGCCATCTCCTACGTGCTGATTAAGTGAATGTTTTTTTCAGTGTTGCTGAGCACTATAACTGCATGACTTAAATGTATTCTGTTGTTGCTGAAGGCAACTGTAGGTTTTGTATCTGCTATTGTGTCTGNGTCTTCTCAGAATTTTGAAGTTGAAGGGTGTTGTTCCCAGATTTGCATGTCTTTTGTGTAAATGTTATGAACTGGCTTCAGTTCTACAGGTACTGTTGTACNGTTGTACACCTTATACTCACCACTCTGTGCGTAGTATTAAAAGAGAGGTGAATATCCCAAGTTTTCAAATACACAGGTGTTTTACAGTTTATGTATTTATGGAATAGACTGTCATTATTTTAAAGGCTCTCTTCACAGCTAAAAGTTCAGTAATGTCTCTGGTAGATAGAAATTTCCAGTTTTGGAGAAATGGAATGGGGGAAAGGAAGGAAGAGACATCAGAGACATCCTAAAATTTTAATATTTTTCCAATTGCATATTTTAAGGCATCAAAGGAGTGCTGGAAATCTTTACTTTTAACCAATGTGACGTTTGGTTTGCATGCATATGTTCTGTAGACATGTTGTAGATTTTACGTAAATATAAAGGTAAATTCATAGATTCCAAAAGCTTTTCACTTTCACTAAGAATATTATTAATCCAAGAATACTGTACAATAAAGAAATTAAGTAGCAAGTATGATACAAACCTGGTTTATAAGATAAGATCCTGCTTAAAGTGTAGAGGAAAATCATGGAGCATCATGCAGGAAGAAGCACTCTCTGTTTAGGTAATCTGGGTAGGGTCTACACCTACCCCATTCTTTATGTACCATGGAGACAAACGGTTCTCTGTAGTGTCTTTCTTCACTCTGCAAGGGTTTCTGCCCATGAACAAAGGTCTTCCCCTGACATTGGGTTCTCCTTTTTGCTTTGCTTGGATTCCATCCC
>VZTO01009450.1:1407-12139 GCA_013400615.1 Syrrhaptes paradoxus | reverse complement strand
GTGGGTGGACCCCCGGTCCTTATTTACCCCAAATAACGGCAAGCTGACATTTCAGAATCCCCCTCAAGTAACAGAGATATTCTATATACAAATGCTGCTAGAATAATGGTGTCTCCACGAGTTAAAGCAACTGAAAGGACTTCTGAGAGCCAGTCAGCACAAGGGAGAGGCACAGGACTATACAGCCAAAGAGGAAGGATGGGGAGCTGGACAGCCACCTCCTGGTGCCAGACAGCAGTTGTGTCAACTTAGTGGAGAGTGAAACTGTAGGGCATGAAGGCGGCCCTTAATTGTGACACTCTTCAGATTTTGACTGGATTTTTAGCTAGTTCATCAACATGCAGCATTTAGCTCTGTAACACAATTTGAGGGAGGGGGGGAGGAAACCCTAAGTGATAATACAGGCTAGTCAGAGTAACAAATTTATAATAATATCAGTTGTGTTTAAGTGTTCCAAATGCACATTTCACCTTTCATTTTGCTCAGAAGTGACAGCATAGTGTGAAGGCAACTGACAGAGTCTGGTTTGTCTAGAATATATTTTTCCTTGGAAAGCCATAAATTGAGAAGGAGTGACTGTAAAAAAAAAGAGAATATGGGGTTAAAGCAACAGAATGAAACTCTAAGATTGCTATATATACCTAATGCAAACGCTTTCTCAAACAAATTTTGTGTCATGGAGCAAAAATGTTATATCCATGAACCCTTATTATATTAACATAGAAAGCTAAAAATATATTGCAGAAGGCACCCTATGACAGACTTAGAAATGAAACAATACAATCTGTACCTTTCATTTAGAAAGATACCTTAGAAAACACCCTCTTGTGAAGGCACAGCCAGTTAATATCAATATGTTAGCAATCTCAGCTTGGTAAACATTAGTAGTTATTAATATTACAGCTGAAAATCTTAACACAGGCAAGTAATAGTGAACTAGGCATTTCCATCTTTAGGTACTGGATGGAAGAAAAGTAGCAAAAGACTAAAATTACATGCAGACGAAAGATAAACAGAACACTACTAGCAATTGTGAAAAAAACTCACTTTTAATTCTTTTTAAGCTTCCTTGCTTGCAAAAAGGAATTCTAACAAATGTATCGGTACCTCCTGAAATTAACTACTTTTACAATTTTTGCTTCTTTGTAGAAGAAACCTTCAGCAAATCTTCTTGTAGTCCTAAATGCACACTCTGGGCATTCCCACTAGAATACCCAAATTTTCTACTAGAAGAATTTTTTTTTCATTGACATCTCATAAGTAGGAAATATGAGCACCTAAAGAACTGAATGTGAGTGTATTTGAACACAAGCTTAATACAGCTTTAATCCAAAACTCAACATTCAGAATTTTTCCTTTCAATGTTTTGTTTTTAAAATACTAAATCAAAGTTTTAAAGTATGCAATAAATATCTTACCAACAAGATTTGAGGACTAAACCCTGCTGATTCCAATGCATGACACATTTCCTCTGTGGAACACTCCCCACACAAACACTTCCAGAAGAAAAAACTGCCTGAAGCAAAAATTAGTTGACATTATGAACAACATCTAAAGTCACAGTCTCTCCCCTTACACTTATACAAAAGATCACCTATTGATGAGGTCCCGGTGAGTGCAATACAAAGGACTAAGTCACATCCAAAGACACCCTGATGGTTTAACCTTAGCGGAGAAGAGGGTTCATTACAAAGGACATAAGTGTTCCTGACATTACAGGAGTCATATGGAAAACGGGTTTTTACCAAACAAAAGTTATTGTACTGCTTGGATTACACATTTTGTTCAATTCAAAGAATGGCTTGAAGTGTTGGACAAATTTATCCATGGAGTAATCCCTACCTGTGACAGCATGTTGTATCTTATATAGCAAACTAATGGTACTTCAACAAATTCAAAAACCCAAACAATTACATAATTTATACCTTACTATCACTACAAAAAGCTTGAGTGTCCCTTTGAGGCAGAGGAAAATTGGAAAAAACAAGATCTTAAAGAAACCATATAAACGGCTCAGCATGGCATTCATGTTTCTACTATATTTGTTTACAGCTGAACACCCTAATCAGCTACTGGTGATCCCTGTCCAAAGGGGTGTGGAGAAGAGTACTTCTACCCCAGTTCTTAAAACCAAGTATAGTGTTATGGTAGAGAAAATGCAAATTCTAGCATTACTTAGTGTCCTGGGTTAAGCAGAGACAGACTGCTTGTTGTTTTTTTTTTTTCTCCTCTTCATAAATAGCTAGCAAGAGGCTGTGTTTTTGATTTGTGCTTAGGAGAAGCTGATAAGAACGATGTTTTGTGCTGCTGCCAAGGACGGCAGACAAGGGAAGAAGGACAGCTTGTTGCTAGCCTAGGATTTGCTCTTAACCTAAGACTGAAGCTCAGAATAGCCAATAATCTATTCCATAACATACACGTCATGCCCAGTATATAGGTGAGGACCCTTCTGGAGGATTGGCCCTTCGCTTCCTGGTTGCAGTGCCTTTCGGTTTCACTCCTCTCTTCTGGCTCCGCATCGCTCTCCCAAGGCCTTCCCCTGCCCCCACTGGTCGGCTCTCGGTCTGTGACACTTGGACTGTTATCTCCATTCCCTGAGTTTTGGGACCCTCCCTCTCCGGGATCGTTAGCTGGGGCCAGACACTGACGCTCGGACTGTTATCTCTGTTCCATGAGTACCTCCGGAAGCGGCGTACCCCCCTCATCTGGGGAAATCGTGACTGTAGTTCTGGGATCATTAGCCGGGAACAGGTCATCGGGTGGGGGAGCAGTACCACTGCGTATCACTCATTCGTATATTTGTATATAGCATTATTTTCAATGTTATTGTAGTTTAGTTATTAAATTGTCCTTATCTCAACCCAACAGTCCTCTTTTCCATTTACCCCTTTAATTCTCTTCCCTATCATTGGGTGGGGGCGGGAATTGTGTGAGCGGGTGTTTGTGGTTTGGCCCCCAGCCAAGGGCTAACCCATCACACTTAGAAACAGCCTTTGATCTTCATAGAGACGAAAGCCAAGCTCTTCTGTCTAATTTTTCAATCCTCTCAAAGTCTAATGATTAAAGCCAGAAGAAGCAGGAGGCTACAAAGTGAACACTATACAACACATGTGCACAGAACTCTGTTTGCACTAAAATTTCCCCAGAAAAGAAAAAAATCTGGAAAGACAGTGCCTTTGAGACTGATTTAACTCAAGCTGCTTCCACTAGTTATTTCCCAAGAGCCCCTTCAGGACAGCTCTGAACACATTTGCAGACTAAAGCAGACTATAGCCAATAACCCTCTCCCACACCCCAACAGACACCCCAGACACTCTCCCCATCTGTAATATTTCAGATCAACATTATCCACAATCTCGTCAACGCCACAAATGAAGAGTCCTTATTCCCTCACCTAATGCTCCTGTGCTGCCTCTGGTCAGCTCCCCCATTTCTGAGGCTAAAGTCAATCTCATCATTAACAGAACTCTCAAGGTGCTGCGACCACAAAAGAAACAGCAGGATACAGCTGCTCTGTAAAGTACCTAGTTACCACTGTCCAGCTCCGTGGTGCTAATAAATGAATGAACAGTGATAAAACGGCTTTAGGGTAATTATATCCACAGATGAAGTTAACTTGTATTAATATCCATTTAGGTAGTAAGACTTGTCCTATGGCTAAAGGCAAGAGTCTGGAACTAGCATTGTCACCGGCTACTTCAAGGCAAGCCAGCTTGTTAAGGCCTCCAAATTAAGGCTAAAATATTTGTACCATCTTAGATTATAATCAGTCTTTAAGCAATTTGACAAACAGTTCAGTAGCTCTTACCTAAAGCCACATATTCTCTGTCTTCAATATTTTTCACATTAATCACGTCCTTTTCATATTCCAAATACTCTAAGAACATTTTCACAGACAACACGTCATCCTTCTCATCACCAAACTGAACAATAGTTTGGGTGTTTTCTTTCTTGTAGTTCTCCAGTAAAGTTTGGAGCCTATGAAAATCTTTTTCTTCCAGACGAAGCAGTTTAGCCAAGTCCTTAAAAGCAAAAGCCCAACAAAAACAAACAAACAAAATCACACATCATGAGACTAATGCAAACATGTTTCTCAAAACACACTAAAACTTAAAACAGAAGAGTCAAAATATTTTGCACGTTAAAAATGTGTTTTGAAAGGGCCAAAATAATTGAGTAATCTCAAAATTAGTTATTCATATAGCTCAAATGAAGACCTTGTCCAGCTTTATTTTTAAGGACTTTCAACAGATACATTTCCCATACTTAGACCCTGCTCATAGTGAAACAATCACCCACCACGCAAAGCCCATATAACACCACTCTGCATGGCTTTTATAAATGTATAGGCATTTTTACAAATTATATCAAAAGCAAGCCAAATTATGATGCTACACAAGCAAATATCAGAATTTGTAATTTCTACTGGTCCCAAAATACCCCTCCAAAACTAAACAAAGTTAGGAATATGCTATGTACTTTGGGTAAAGGACTCAGATCAGGAGATCCTCATTCTATTTGTACTTTTGTCTCAATTTTATGTGACTGCAAAAGAATATTAGATAGATGAATTACTAGGCAATGGTACGGGGGGGAAAAAAGGCATTATAAAACAATTACTTCAGTAAAAGTTCCAAGCCACAAAAACGGGTAGCTGGCTTACCTACTTATTTAATCCGAGGCCTTGAAAATATTTTTACGGTTAAATCATTACTCAGTTCTATAAGACAACCGGAATTTTGAATTTACTCACATTATCTGAGGGTGGAGTATCTTTCTGTATGCCTTGGGAATTTAGTTTGCTAACTAGTTCATAAAGATGCAACAGCTTTAACTTGTTTGCGCAGAACTGCAGTAGTCCTTCATCCACACACTCAAGCTCTGAGGAGAAATAAAACTGCATGGGAACTTGAATGTATAGCCTGGAAGAGCGAAACATCCTTCGCAGATGCATTAAACTCCTCCTTCATTAGAACTGGAGGACTTATGTCTCAGTGTAATTTTTTGATACACTGCTGCTTGCAGTGATTATATTTAATTCAAGCCACTATAAAAATTATTTTTACAAGAAGTATTAGAGAAAGATATCAGGCACATTTTTTAACTGAAGGAGGCTGACAATGCGGAACTCAAAGACAAATCTATTGTCTTTACCTGCTTTAAGGACAAACCAGAGACCAGCAAAAAATTAAATACACTAAGTCTCAAACTATTTTATTTTATCAAGAATTACATACAAAACGATAATCTTTTATTCATTATGCCAATATTTTAAGCCTACTCCTTGCATCAGAAGAGACCTTGATATGTACCGATATTAATTCAATTTCATCTCTGCAAGACACTGCCTTTTGTATTTCTACAATCTTAGTCTCGGAAAGTTCATATATGTATTGATGTTTAAATTTCAGTAACAAAGCAATGAGCATATAGGATGCTAACACCAACACAATGTCAAAAAAAAATCTATTCCAACTTATTCGTTTTTAAAGAAAGCATTTTACAGAGATCCTAAAAGAACCTTTCTATACAAAAGGCATCTCTGAATATTTCATATTCACCTGAAACAGTTTCTAAACACAATTTTCTCTTTATGAACCCTCAAACACTTTTGATAAATTGCTATTAAAAATCCTACAAACAAAAGAGAAACACATAGAGCGCGCTGCACAGTCACTTGACCTTTTCTTCCCAACCACAGCATTCACAGACTCCAGCATCTGCTTCATGTTACCTTCTACCTACTAAGCACAAGTGGAAGGATCTGCCACTACTCTTCTGAAATTAGAAGGCTGGAACATCAGCCAAGTTTGTTTATTGTGACTGTGAGGAAATAATGTTATGTGTGACAATAAAAGAATAATGATGAAAACTAACACACTCGAACAAAGAGACCTCAGTAAGTGTACAGTTCTGTCAATCTCTCTTCAGTGTAGAAGGGCATGTTGCAATTTTTCTTTGTTTTTTCAGGAGTTCCAACAGAAATGGATAACTCTAGTGATTTAGAATGCCAGACCAAAATTAGGTAGAGAACTGCACATGTGAAGTTCTCAATCTTCTCTATCTACTTCAAGAAAATGTTAAAAAAAACCCCACTGATACAAGTGAAAGAAAGATTTCCTCTCAAGGCTTTGAAACTACATTGTCATGTTCTCACTAAGGCAGAACAAAAGGACACAGCCTTTCTAATTGACAAGTGGTTTATTCAGAACTTTCACACAACAGTGGCAGGGATTTCTTGACTCCTATTGCTAAAGCTTCACCTTCTAACAAGCTGAAATGAATCCAACGACAACAACAACAAAAAGATCAGACATCTACTGCTGAGAAGTCCCAACACATGCAAAGGAAGCAGCAGGCATATGCTTCTTCACACTATTCAATACCCAGCTGGGTCTCCAAAACTGGGTCACCTCAAGTACAGAGAAGGTTCTCCCAATTTAGAAAGATCCAAGTATGTAATTTCAAAGAAGCAACCTTACAGACTTCCAGCAACAAGGTTTTGACATTGACTCTGAAAACTCTAGCAAAACATATGAAATATAACTTCAGTGGAGTTTACCAAGAAAAGATACTAGACATTTGGCAGGCATTCAGATCCTCAATGGTAAGGATTTTGTCCTTCCAGTACATTAAAATTCACAGATCCAAAGTACCATATCTTTACTGCCTTCCTTGGAGAAAGAGAACAAACTAAAACTTCTACAGGCAAAACTCAGTGAATGCTTCTTTCTGAAGGAAGCTTTTACTGGATGCAAGTATCTAGCCCAGTTTTTGGTTTTGTTTTCTTTTCTTTTTGAATATAACCAGAAGTTATTAGGCACATGGCAAGCATAGCAAAGCATACTTACTCGCAAGCTATTTGCAGTCTGCATTAAAAAAACCCCAACATGCAGAAGCAACATCCTGTGATATCTATCAGCAAAAGTAAGCAGACCAAATCTGGTCTCCCTGTGGAGCAGAATACTTCTACAACAGCCTTACAGCACTGCAGATAAAATGCAAATGCCTCTCCATATTTGCAAAATAAATATCTACCTACCCTGTTTTTTTAAATTATCCATTAACGTCTGAGTGATGTTTGTGAGAGATGAAAGTGGCACACGTTCACTTGTCAATATACTTTCCAGAGCCTGTTAAGCAGATGTTCAACAGAATTAAATATTTACTTAATTTTACTGTAAAAACATAGAAAGTAAGCCAACAAAGCACAACTTTGACAACCATTTTTAATCTGTATTTTGTCTTCACATATACTTGTGGCATAATTTGATCCCACAGAAAGGTCTGCTCTCTTTTTATTATTTTCACTTTTATCACAGAAGATGCCTTGGGGAAGTCACAAATCAAAATTAATTCCAGTCAGTACGTTAATAAAAAAAAAAAAAAAAAAAAAACCACACCGAAATAGCTCAATTATTTGCTTCAAATAACTCTAGGAAAAAAATAACATATTTTGAAAGATATAAAAAGACTTAGCACTCTAATCTGATAACACAATTTTTTTTTTCTAATATTAAAGCTTACTGGCTTCTAAATATTCACCTGTTTCTTTGTAGCAGGGTATTTGATATCAAGTATTAATTCCTTTGCTTCAGCTTCAATCAAATCTGCAAACAACGACAATCATTAATTCAATTCATATATCTCAAATGCTTTCTGAAAAGCAAGTCAACATGCACCAGTTAGGATGCACATGGGTTCAGACTATAGAGATGAAGACACTATTACAGAAGTTGCCAAAATAAGCTTGGGGAAAGTGAAACAAAATAACAGCTCAGTGGCATCTCTTACTCCAAATCTGACTTTTGCAAGAAATGTGTATTTCTCACAAGAAAAAGGGTATCTAGAGTCAAATGCTGAACTCCATTAGCTAGCATAATGGGTTGCAAATAGACCATGTTTTATGCAAGCACTCAAAGTAGAGTTTAGTTAACATCTACATGGCAGATAAGGCTCATACTGGATCCTTGTACGAGACAAATTTAATTTGTCAGCTTATTAAAAAAAAAACCAAGCTACTTAAAACTCCTAGCGCATACAGCTGTAAGAATATACCACAATCATACCTATGTTTGTACATTTACAGGACAGATAATAAAAGAACCATTTGATAACACACAATCTTAAGAAATTATGCAAGAGAACCTACCCGGATCTGAGGTTTTAGCTTTGAGTAAAGCATTTAACTTCTTCACTAGATGCATATCCTTTGCTCGCTCACTCTTTTTATCACTGAAAGGAAATAATTTTAATTGCATGAGTGAAGAGAACTACAATGAATGATTCAGAAAAAAAATTATTTCTTTTAATTATTTATGCTACTTTAACGTAACAACACATTAGTAAAAATCAAGTTAATGCATACGAACTAATGAGACTATTACCAGAGTACTATTCATCTTGAGAAGGAACACAGAATTGCTCTCTCTAAATAAAACATTGTTTCTAAAAACAATAATGGAATTCATTTGGTTATACAGAGCACACAAAGTCCTTACCTCAGTGCTAAATGGAAAGGTACATGGACAGTTTTTACACTTCCAGAGATGGGATCAACAAGGCATATCTGGTAAGTCTGGGGCTGCCATCCCTGACTGGTCACATTGTTTAGACCCATTATTTTATAACCAGGATACAACAATCTGAAACCAATAAAAAACACAACCTTTACAGTGAAGAACAAAATTAGCAATCTTCCCCTTCCACCACTCTGAATAAAAAGACGACAAATTTTATAAAGCTAAGGTTTAACAACTGCTAAATGTGTTTATCAGGAAAGAACATAGAGTGATGAAACATCATAAAATCCCCTTTTATAAAACAACAAGCTGGGTTCATTAGAAACACTGAGGGCAACGCAAAAAGCGTTTGCTAGCACTTTCCACTTTTACCACTGGCATATCCACATATCACTCTATTGCAGCAGCACAGCCAATATGCCTGCCTACCAGCTGTTTCCTACCTGCAATATTTCCCCACATTGAAGGCTCCAACCCGAGGCCCTTGCTGTGTGCTCCATACTTCCAGAATGCCTCTCCTTGGAGCATATATCACAAGGAACTGAGCCACTCTGCTGGGACCCTGCGCATTTCCAAAAGGAGAAAAATCCATCTTCTCAGTTTCCCTCTCATGAAGGTCCTCTACAGTCTGTATCCAGCCAACTTCTGCATCACGGTATCCTTTGTAAGAAAACAGAAGTTCATTAGCATACAGAAATTAATACATGATTAGTACATATCACTACCCACTTAAAAACTATTCCAGCACCAAGCTCTCTTAAACTTCATTTCAGACTGTGCAACTCTGGCCAGTAGCCAGTCTCCTGTCAAGAACTGTGGTCCACTGACTCACAGCAGGGCCCAGCAGAACTCCTCCAGAGCCAAATGCAGCGTCCTGCAAAGCTCTGGGGAGGAACAAGTTCTTCTGGGAGAAGCCACAAAAAACCCCAAAACTCATCAGGTCTGTACTCTGGACATTACACCAATGCAAAAGCTTCTCAGAGAAGAAAGATCTGTACCAAGTGTCCAAATTTCTCATGTTTCAAAACAACAAAAAAAGGAGACTTAAAGCAAAATTGCATAACCTATTAAACCGGATATGTACGTTTTTATTCATATGTTTTCATCCATATGTTTTCATCATTAAAATGCAATGTTTAGTAACCCAATACAAATACTCACCTTCCCTCTCTTTCTCTCTCTGGGCAATGTAAATACTTGCCCTCATAAAATCTTCCTAAACAAGAGAAGCAGAGATGCTCTAGCGACATCACTAAACTATGTAATGGCTTTGCAAGTACAACGGAAGACTCCAAACCACAAGTGAAATACTAATGTATAAAACAAGTTTATAAAAAGATACATTACAACAATAGTTGAAAAGTATTCACAACTCAATTAATGAGAAAAGGTACGATCCAAAAGATTTTATTCAGTAAACAGCTTTGCTTAAAAAACAAAACCAAAAGTAAACCAACACTATTTCACATCTCAACGGCTTCAGTGGGAAAAGGCTGACAAATTGTAAACATATGTCTGACTACCAAATAAAGCTTAGGACTCTAACAGTACATCCCAAATAACATGAAGCTCTCAGTGATGAAGAAAAAAGAAAGTCCAAGAATATCAGAAAGCACATATGATCGCTAATAAGCTTTGAAATATAAGAGAAGGAGGATGCACAGGGGAAACATGATTCCTCTAGCTGTTAGTGTCGCTGAAGTAGCTACTATATTCATGACCACTAATCTTCTGAATTGGTAGTGTGGGAGAGAGAGAGAAGAGCTAGAGATTTTCTGTCTACTCTTAAAACTTATCTTCCATCTCATAAAAAGCTGCAAAATTTTAATTCTGTAGAAAAAGTGAGTTTTTGTAACATTAGGTATAATTACAATTTGAGAGCTTAATATCTGCATTTTTTTTCAAAGAGCCCTCAGTTTAGAAGAGATTGAACACACTCTTATTGCACAGTCACCATGATGAAATAAGAATCTAACAAGTATATCTTCTTACTGATTTTTTAAGCTTCTTTTTATTTTCTCAGCAGAATTAAAGATACTAGAGGTCATCAGAATCTTGGAGAAGAGAGCTACAGGTCTTCATACCTTTCCACATGCGAACTGCAAGTCCTCTTGTAACATCCAGTAAAATAACCCTTCCAAAATCATCTGTTACTGCTGCCAAAGTGTTACATGGAGAAAGACATATTCTTTCACCATGGCGACGGGAAT
>VZTO01009449.1:5373-15527 GCA_013400615.1 Syrrhaptes paradoxus | reverse complement strand
TGTGTCTCAATTTTCTAGACCACTGGGTCTTCCAAGGCAGGATCAGCTCAAACTAAAGGGCTCTAAAGCCCAAGCTAGAGCATTGACACTATTTTGCAGAGCTGGCCTGGGCCATTTGAAAGACACTAGTGAGATACTACCCAATATAATATCAGGAGAATGATTTCTGAGGACTTTACTCCCCTCTTCCAACTCCTGCTGGAGTTGTGAGACTCTCTGTACTCCTGAAAAGCCAGGCTGTTAATTCTTGGTCTGAGTTTTGTACTCAGTGGGCTGCTGTGTCTGCTTTACCCTCAAAGCCCGTAGCACTTCTGCTCTTTCAATATTATGTGCAAATCCCCTGACTGCTAACCAGAGTCGCTTGTCTTCTCCTGGCATCAGAGCCTCTCCTCTCTCCGCTCCCGCAGGCTCTGCAGAGGGCTGGCGCTGTGGTGTCGATGACGGGAGATGGTGTGAACGACGCCGTGGCCCTTAAATCTGCCGATATCGGGATCGCAATGGGACAAGCTGGTACGGACGTCAGCAAAGAGGCTGCCAACATGATTCTGGTGGATGATGACTTCTCCACAGTAATGTAGGTCTAGCGACTTTCTTTACTGTCAGACACTTTGCTACTCCAGGTACTTTATGGCTATCCATGGCAACAAGTCTGTGGGGTGATTAGTGCTGGGAATAATGCAGGGGACAGGACATGTAAGCTGACAGGCAGTAAGCGGAGATACCCAGTGTGGGACTGGCTTGTTTTCAGCTGCAGGCATGGCAATGAGTTTTTTGTTTCAAGTGCTGGTGACAAAGCCACCTTTCATCTGAAAGCCCTGCTTTCTCACTGCTGTAGGTAACTGGGGATTTGGAAGCCTGGGTAGATGATAACGTGCTCCCTGCCTCATCCAGGAGGCTCAGAGGAAAGACACAATTTGCAATGTTCTGTTGGTTCATGACAACAGAGCGAGAAGGCAGAGCAGAGTGATGCTATAAATGGGTGACATGCCTGCTTGATGATCTAAGCCTTGGCCATATCAGCCAGGCTTTTCAGATCTACTGATAGAGTCATTTGAACTGAGAAGATGCATTGATGTCTTCCTCAAGCTGGAGTCTGAATTTCAACTGAAATAAGTGCCAGAGAAGAAAACTTGTCTTTTAAGTGTTACAGGGATCTCAATATAAAATAGTGTGAGTGCTGGCTATTTAATAAACTCTCCTCTCCCTTCCAGGAATGCAATAGAAGAGGGAAAGGGAATATTTTACAACATAAAAAATTTTGTCCGGTTCCAGTTGAGCACGTAAGTTCCTGCTTGCTTCAGTTCCAGTGTAAGCACTTTTTAGGTGAGGCCATGCAGAATAAATACTGTTCTTCTGTGCTTTGCAGGAGCATTTCAGCTTTGAGCCTAATTACTCTGTCAACAGTGCTCAACCTACCCAATCCACTTAATGCTATGCAGATCCTATGGATCAACATCATCATGGATGGGCCGCCAGCCCAGAGGTACGGAAGAGTCAAAGGAGCAAAGTATTCTTGGTTTTAAAATGACTGAATTTGGCTTAGGAATGCAAGGTGTGATTTCTTATCAGTGCACCACTCATTTGGTGGTGAGATGAGACAAACTGTTTTGTTTGTCCCTCCAAATGCATTTACATGATGTTTAATTGAGGTTTTGCATATTCCTGTTTTGTGGTGGAATCCCTTGAATATTGTCCTGTGTGCATCACCTGCTAACAGCCCCGCGGGTCTGCCTGCTGAGGGGATACTGGGTACATATGGGAGCACATGCCCCAAAATCACAAGTCTTAGGAACCTCATCCACCTGCTAATTACATCTACTGCTAATTACTACTTCCACAATGTGGAAGAGGTGCTGTCCACAATCTCACAGCTAGCTCTCCCTCTGGGACGGGATCCTGTACGGTGCACTATGGTAGTCTAATGTATTATTTTCACAGCTCATTGTCCAAAAAAGACAAATCTGGGGCCTTAGTTAACCCTGACAAAACACTGATATCTCTCATGCTGTACTTCAAAGACTTTCATCCCCCAGATCCATCCTGTTTTATCAACAGTACCATTTCAGGACAACCTGCATTAACTAAACACATCCCTCTGCTTCCCTTTGAGGCAGCTTGGGAGTTGAACCTGTTGACAGGGACACGATCAAACAGCCACCCCGATGTATCACGGACACTATACTCAGCAAGTCATTGATCCTGAAAATCTTCATGTCAGCTGTAATTATCATCAGTGGAACCCTCTTTGTCTTCTGGAAGGAGGTGAGGAAAATCTGCAATCGCGTCTTGTTTCCATCAGGGTGGAGAGCAAAGTGAAGGGCGATTTCTGAAGGACACACGAAGGACTTTCTGAAATACATCCAGTGGGGAAGGATCAGGATGGCAGAGGGTTAAGAAATCGGGGTCAGCTCCTAGTTCTGCTTTTGCATTCCCATGTTGCCTCTAATTTGGAGCTTCCCATCTAGAATGGGAAAACTGTTACTTGATACAATATCAATGCTTTAAGGTACTTTTCACCTCTAGCTTTCCACGTAGGTAGAAAATGCCAAGTGAATAAGTACCATGGATTGCTGTTAGCAAAGAGTGACTGTTACTATAGCAGTTTAAGTGATTTAATTTAGATTATTCTTTACTCAAATTCCATGAGGGTCAGTAAAGGTAATATTTAATTAATCTGTTGAACAGACATACTCTTATAAGGCTTAACTAACCCCTGAATTTTTCACATGTGCTTTCAGAACCCAAAAAGTGGCATAACTCCTCGAACCACAACCATGACTTTCACCTGTTTTGTGTTTTTTGACCTCTTCAATGCCCTGACATGCCGTTCTCAGGTGAGATCGCTCTCTCAGCAAAACACTCACATAAACATCAGAGTACTAGGATTTTGCGTAGGAGGGGGTTTTTTAAAATGCCATTTAAAGCAGCATGATTTTTATCATCTTTATTTATAAACTTATCCATCATGGTTCAACTGTAACTACACTTTCAACTGTGTAGCTCTGCCTAAATTACCATTCATGTAACTTCAAAACCCTCACAGAATTTACAGCAGAGACACACTTTGACATTCAAGTATCCACAGGACTTTGGGAAATGTTACATTTCTCCACTTTGATTTTTTTTTTCTTTTCTTTTCTCCACTTCTCTAGACAAAGCTGATATTTGAAATTGGCTTTTTTCGAAACCGCATGTTCTTGTATTCTGTGCTTGGGTCATTTTTGGGACAGCTGGCTGTTATCTATGTCCCTCCATTGCAAAAGATCTTCCAGACGGAGAACTTAGCAGTGCTAGGTAAGTTGCAAAATAATGTTTATTTTCTTTAAAGCTACTTCAGAAAGCAGACGAGCCTGCCAAATTGTTAAGGTGATAGCTCCCAACAGATTGCTGGTAGGGGGAATCAATCAACAGCTCCTATACCTATATACATACAAACAGTAGAAGCATTTAATGATGTTATCCCAGCCTAGGGTTTGAATTTTGATGCACTGCACATAAATGCATGTAAATGCAGACATGCCAAGCTCTTCCACAAGCTCTGTGTGATGATATTTCCATACATAAATCTGTCTAGCATCGTTATGCAGTTACTCCCCTTTGAAAGAGCAGGGTAGATGTTTCCTAGTGGAAATGCAATGTGTATTTTACCATTTGACTCGGCCTGAGCAAACTCTGCTGTACTCCACTTTATTGCACCTACTTCAGGCAAGTTGTTAGGAGCAGGTTCAAGGATCCCAAATGATTAAAGTACCACCCAACAAGTGGACTACACCAACTGACTGGTTGGGTATTCCTTGCCTGTCGCAGTCATTTCTCCAACTCTACAGCTAGCGAAAGCATAGCTAGGCTGCACGTCTGTGGACTTACACCAGCACAAACACCTGCGGCAGGAAAGCCCTTAACTGGGGATTCCTGCCCAGCAGAAAATCCAGCTGCCCACCGTGTTCACCTCCACTCTGCTTCCTCTCGGCAGACCTGCTGTTTCTCACCGGACTGGCTTCCTCGGTTTTCATTGTGTCCGAGTTCGTCAAGCTCTGTGAAAAGCGCTGCTGCCGACCAAAGCACACAAAGGGATGTCAGAACTGATGCAAACTTCTGCTAGAGATATACTTGGAACGGAGCTGTGACGCTGGATAATTCATAATGCACCGTTTTCTGCTGCTGCACATTCTTTCTGAAGATGCTCGAGTGAATCTGTACCAACAGTTCTTCCTGCTCCAGAGTCTTTTCCTTCTACACGCTCCACCTGAGCCATCTGAGCTGCCTACAGAAACCTCCAGAGCGGCTCCTGTTTTAAAGCAAGATCAGGTATATTTTTATAACATTGATCTATAGGTCAAGAATGCTGTGACAGTCCCAGACAAAATGATGCAGTTTCACACCTGGACAGAAAAACCAATTGTGCATAAAGTGAAATTTTATTTATTTAAATCAAATTGATTTTTATTAATAAAATCTACATTTTAAAATGTTAGATAAGGATCTGAATGAGACTGTTGATTTAGACTCATCCTTTTATATTAAATTAGAAGAATGGAAAAGACCTGCGTTCACTAGCACTTCTTTCCCCCTAGTCAATCTGCGGTGTTTCTACGTTCCCAGATACCCAGCCTTGATCGAGCAAAACTCTGAAGGAAACCGTGAGATGACGACAAAGAGAGAGAGAGCTAAAGTACCAACCCTCAGCTGTCAGCTTTTGCCAAACACTGCAGTGATTTTTTTGTACCTATATGACTAATAGGAGCAAAGCAGAAGGCTGATCTGATCTGACGCACAGTAGTGGACGGATTTAACGGGGAAAGGATTCATTTTCAAAGCGCATGAGAATAGAAATGACTCACACACATAGCAGGGATGTTAAGCTTTGCAGTTGGATCAACAGCTGCATAAAAGTGATTGAGAGACGTTTAGATCATAGCTAAGCCCACTGCTGACAAAGGCTTTCTGGACATTTTTAGATACATGAACATGAGGCACAGATTGCTTTACCATTAGGATAAAAAAAAAAATCTGAGTGTCTTCCAAGCAGATCTTTTAGATTTAACCATCTGCTGGTTGGATCAGTAGTTTCCTAGTAAATAATGCTTCACTGATACATTTGGTAAAAGCACCATAGTGTCAGTCTCTTCTCGCCCCAGTTTAACGCCTACATTTCAAAGTGAAGATGAAGAGCATCAGACACAAACTTGTCGTAAAACATAATTTCAGAGGTCAAAATGCTGTGCTGATTTAAGATTTAAGCAGGATTACCTTTCGGATCCATAGACTAGAAAGATCTAACTATACCGATACTTATTTTAAATCAAAGAAAACTTGGCCACTGAAATGTTTTTGGTGAACAGCAGCTTTGTGCAATTCACCCTTCTCAGACATAGTCCGCGTATTTGCTCACTATTTTTTTAAAAATCCCTGCAAGTGGTTTCAGTCATCAAAGAAAAGTCTCTGACTTGTAACGGAAGGAAAAGAAAGTTGAGTTTATTTTATGTGCAACTGCAGATATTCAACAATGTCTCATTCCTGTATGCCATCCACTTCAGCAGTATTTAGGATGCTTAGTCAGTGCCCAAGTGAAGAATACCCCTGAGACTTACAGTGTTAAAACAAAAGCCAGCATCACCACACTTACAAAGAGCATCTTACTTGCTGTCTATATAGCACTCCCTTCTTTGTACCATTTAAAATTCTTATTAACATACACAGAGAAGCAAATTATACAAAAGGATCAGTGTAATTGTTTTAATGCTTGTATTTTTTTCTGTGGGTTACAAACATGGGAGAGTATCTGGTTTATTTAAGCAAATACAAGATCAAAGGACATTAGCTCAGGCCTTTCACAGCATACTCTGTACAGGAACGGACAGCATATACGCCCCAATCATTAGTTCAGGTAGCATACAAAATACACAGTTGAGTTCTAGGATGTCTGGCTGGAGTGATTTCTTCATCTTCTCCTTTCAAGGCTAAATTAATATTGTTTAATAATTTTTTTTAAAAAATGGGATCTACATTAAGGCACAAGTGCAGGTTATTCAGAATATTCAAATCTGGCTCCCTATGAAAAACACCAGACCGCATACAAGATGCTAAGGGAAAAGAATTTGAAGGAAGGCCACATGATGAGGAACAGCAGTAATTGTACAGACTGTCACAGCACACGTTTTGCTCTAAGATACACGGAAGATGAGCTTATGCTAGGACAAAGGGGATTTGATACAGTCCTTTTCCTTAGGAGGAGAAAGACTGACAGTCACATACCAATATCCAAAGACTGTTTACCAAGTTAGAAGTGACAGTCACTGGTAGAAATCAGCATTATTTTTGAGAAGTTAATTACACGTAGAATTAGCAAGGTCAAACTAATAATAACTGATAGATGTGAATGGATTCAAGTAGAAAAAGCCCTGAGCATAGGAGACTTGACAATACTGGTGTCGACTGGTAAATAGCCAACACAATAGTGCAAAAACCCCAACTCACCAGTTACATTTTACATCGCGGGCACTTTTTTTTTCCATAATATAGTAATGACTAATTGTGTGGAAGTCATCTTTAAACATGTTACAGACATAACCCTGATTTTTTTTTTTTCTTCCCCACAAGGTATCTGCAGATACTATTCCCAATTAACTGTGGATGCTTCTTTCTTAATCCTTTTTACAGCCTGATCTTTTACTCCAGTCTTAGGTGAGGCTACTAAAGAAGGTACCTTCTCTAGAGAACTCTGCTGGAGGTATGGCTTGTTCTTAGAATAAATGTGGCTGAATGAATCCCAATGGCTGTGCTCTACTAAGTTTAAAAAGCAAAAGGCAAATTTCTGCAGAAAATTCTTAAGTGAAATGCACTAAGGTGTAGTGTAGTATTACAAAACTGGGTGCTCTATACATAGCATTCGGTACATCTTACGGCCCATGCAGAGCCTTGCTGAAAATCTGACTTAGAAAACATGACATTTAGTGCTTTAACTGAAGCAATGCAAATTAATAGCATGCTTCATATGGAATCCTGTGGACTATTCTATGTTTATGAATATAAGACATCACTACAATTTGGAAGCTTTGCTCAATAATTTAATTGCAAGCAGGTAAATATATGCAGTTGAGGTATAAGAACTTTAATCAATGTCTTCAAGTCTATATAAATAGGAATCAATTCTCCAAGTCTGTAAGCAGCACTGCCAATAACTTATTTTGGTTTTAATTTTGTATGCAGACAGGATATCAGGAATGCTAGCTAATTCATTTTGAGCCAGAACTCAGAGATGTCTAATGATTAAGTACCTAGTTAATTTTTATGTCCTCCCCGAATAAAATCCTTCAGGCAGCATGTTGTATTGGACCTAAATATTGCAAAAGTGTGAGGCTTAAGTTTCATCCCAGATAATTAGGTAAATGTAAGGAAAAAAAAATGAGGAAAAAATATCCCTTACAAGGAACATTGACATTCAGGAGCATAAAAAAGGTTTTCCATGTTACTGTGATTCTTTTAGTTCTCATCATCATCCTCATCCTCTTCAACGGGTTCTCGTAGACCTTCACTCTGGCGACTTTTTCCAGCCATTTCCAATAGGGCCTGAGTCTCAGGATCTCCATCCAGGATACTCTTCTTACCTTTTGTCTTCAAAACAAAACAAAATATAGTTAATTTCAAATGTCACTGTGAATGATCACTATCAGGCTCCAAGAAACATTCTCAAAAGTCCACAATAATCTGGTTTGCAAGCCTGTCATAATGAAGCATATGTACTTTCCAAGTAAGGCATTTATGATTCACTGGGATACATCAAATGATTTTTTTATTGCTGCAGTTACACAAAATAGTCATAAGCTTTTCCTAAGATGACAGGGCTTCAAGTTTATTTGGGTTACAAGCCAGCCAGAACATGCCGGTTAACCTGACCTCAGTTTCAAGTGCAGATGTGAACTTTTTTTAAAGAAAAGCTTCAAGTGTAATTCAACAGTTTTTGTAAATTGTTTGTTCTGTTTCTATTTGGAGATATGTGCCCAGTGAACAGACAGAGCACATGAATTTAGTATGAGAAGAAATAAAAATAAAAAAAAAAACTTCACCAAACTGTGCAGAACAAACAGCTTAATAAGAGAATTACAGAGTCTGAAGAGACAGGAAAGAGGTCTCCCATTCATTCCCAGAAATTAACCAGGTGCAGAAAGACTAGCATAAGTCTATTCACATAGATTTATTGTAAAACAACAGTAAATTTAAATTTACTGATAAAGAAATTTTATGGGTTCTCTTCCAGAACTATAGATTAGGCTCATTTTGAGATTGAAGTGCTTTCGTGCTGTTTTACAAATACTGGGTTTTACTGAACCCCTCCAAGGAGGTTCTTCCTGGAGACCATTCCTCAATATCAGAAAGGCCTTTTGAAATTCAGAATAAAGAACTGCTCTTCTGACTCCATCACCTCATGGCTCCCGATGACCTTTCTTGTTGGCACCCTCAATAATTCCACTACTGTTTTGCCATTTGCTACAAAATACAAGGTACCACAGGGCCAGTTAAAGAAAATGTTGTTTGTTACAATGGAGAGACAGTGTTTAATCCGAAAACTGCAACTGTATGTACGATATTCACATCTTCTGTTCCACTCAGGATGCAATTTCATAGATTCACCTACCCCTGCACCTTCAGGGAGGTCTCCCACTGCCCAAACTTCCATGGCATCCAGTGTAAAATCCTCTTTAGCTGACAGCTGGGGACTGTTGTAGGTGGTACACCGAGGTTTTGCTTTACTGTGTCCCTTCCCATAGTCACTGTCTATCCAGAGTCCGAAGTAACCATGTTGTCCACCCATACCCTGTGAGTAGAAGTGAAATAAATCTGCTCACAGTAACAGAAGCAAAAACCACGAAACGCTTCTGAACATCAACCACAAATCCATGCTCCAAATTGTTATTTCTTAATACTTACAAGTCCGTTTGGTATTGTTTGTTGGCCATGGTTCAAATACATGTAGTGGTCATTATAGCCTGTGTATGTGTATACAGCAAGAGAGGGGGAAACTGAAAACAGAAAGCATCTGTTGTCACCTGTAAACAGAAAAGCATCTGAGGTCAGACACCTGGCCAAACGATAACTTGCCTACAAATAGGACAGAAAAAAATATTGAAGAAGTGCAGCTGAATAAATCAAAGACCACAGCTGCAATCTCAGAAAGCCAATAGTTCCCTCTCATCAAGATCTAGACATATTGTTTATTCCCATGTAACTCTGTGCAGGGTCACAGAAATCGATGTGGTTACATGGCTGTGACCAAGGGCAGTGTCAGAGGCATGACTAGTACATTACATTACTGTGTAAGGCACACCTCTCACCGGCTCGCACTGTATCATCTAAAACTGCCCAAGCACCAGATCTGTACAACTGATATGAGTGCAGACACCCTAAGTTCTGACTATATTGCTATACAGATCAGTTTAGGGTCAATGATTTAGAGTACAATTCTCATTATGCCCAGTTTGGTGTTCAGCAGGACCTGTGGTGTGATTGTCTAGTACACTACATGTGTTATTCTATCTGGAAAAAAATACAAGGAAAGTGTTGTGTAATCAGTGTAACACAGCATTATGTTAACTGACTAAATACTAATGAAGTATAGGAAGTGAGTTTTCAATGTAGCAAAAGTCCAGATTCAAAGAAGAATAGATTATCCAGAGTCCATAATTTTTTTTGGAAAGCCACCACAAAAGTTGTTTCCAAAGAGTTACAAAAAATCTCTTTTCTCCCCAGAGGTTTCAAGGGAAGAAAAAGTTTAGCTTCTCAAAAGGACTCTTTTGCTGCTGGATTTTATAAAAGAACCAANCTCAAAAGTCCACAATAATCTGGTTTGCAAGCCTGTCACAATGAAGCATATGTACTTTCCAAGTAAGGCATTTATGATTCACTGGGATACATCAAATGATTTTTTTATTGCTGCAGTTACACAAAATAGTCATAAGCTTTTCCTAAGATGACAGGGCTTCAAGTTTATTTGGGTTACAAGCCAGCCAGAACATGCCGGTTAACCTGACCTCAGTTTCAAGTGCAGATGTGAACTTTTTTTAAAGAAAAGCTTCAAGTGTAATTCAACAGTTTTTGTAAATTGTTTGTTCTGTTTCTATTTGGAGATATGTGCCCAGTGAACAGACAGAGCACAT
>VZTO01009447.1:234040-245752 GCA_013400615.1 Syrrhaptes paradoxus | reverse complement strand
CCCTGCTCTGTCCTGCCCGCTCTGCTCAGCATGCACACAAACGCTGATGAACGAACCGTTGGCTCTCGCCAGTCCGGTGTCTCTCCTCGGTGCAACATTGTGGTTCCATTGTTTCTCTTGCCATGACTCACGGTCCTGTTCTGACACCCAGCTCCGCGTTGTGCTCCTCTCAGGGACAGACCGAACAGCTCGGGATCAACCACTTGCAGATTCCTGTACCCCAGGTTATGTGGATGCTGGCCGGGATGTGAGCGTCCAGCCACCCCGCCTGCCCTGTGCTGCACCATGTCCCCAGGACGTGCTGGCCCCTGGGGAGGGCTGTGGCCCCACACAGCCCCACAGCAAAGCTCCGGGACAGCCCTGAGGCCACCACAGCTGGCTGCAGGGAGGCCGGCCGTGTTCCAGGAGATCCTTCTCTGCTTGGGGCCACCCTGCGCCGGTGCTGCGCTCTTTTCTTCATCNCTCTGCTTGGGGCCACCCTGCGCCGGTGCTGCGCTCTTTTCTTCATCGTGCTGAGCTGTTGTTCCACAGCCTGCTGCTTCCCAGGGCTCGTCTCTCCCCCACCCCTGCAGCTGTGCGAGGCTGCTGCGAGACAACATTTTGGAAGATGGAGGAGAGGCGTCTACAGCAGAGAGACTTCAGATGGGCTGGGAAGCTCGTAGCAGCTCCGCACAGAGGAGCTGGCGTGCAGTCAATCATCAGATCCCCCCACCCCGCACGCTGCATATTTAATGGCTCTTTGGGTCTCAGTGTTTAAATCTATCTAATGAGCATTTAACTGCTGCTCAATATTTAATGCCTCAGTGTGCGGTGCAATAATCCCATGTGTCACGGTGTGAGCTTGCCCATCACCCTGGGCATGGGGAGCGGTGTGGGGTGGCAGGGGGTGAGCACAGGGCGAGGGAGTCCAGGGATCGGCTCCATGACACCTTTTGCATGAACAGGAGCTGATCTCTGCACCAGAAGCTCCTTCTGCCTCTCTCTGATGTCTGACTGCTCTCAGCAGGGCAGCAGGCACTGGAGCTCATCTGTGCTGGCTGGGAACAGGGTTCTGGCATCCTGCCGCGGGGCTTGCCCCAGCAGAGTGGGAGCTGTGACACTCCGGGCAGCCTGTGACACTTTCTGCGCAGTGACACCCTGTCCTCGCCCTGCACCGAATGTCTGCCTGCAGCTGCTGAGCTGGTTTGCGACCCGCTGGTGGCTCTCCTGGCCAGCCCCACCATGGGTGTCCCACCACTGAGGCTGCCCCAGAACCTCAGGACACTTGGACGTGACCTCAGAGCCTGCCTCTGTCCCTGCTTTCCCCACCGCTGTCCCCACCACTGTCCCCCCAGGGGCTGCATCCAGCACAGGAGAGCAACGCCAGGATCTGTGCATTCTCGAGAGTGCTGGGGGATGAACTGGGGGGTGACAGGGACAGGCTGGAGGGGACTGGCCTGCAGGGGCAGGGAGGGCAGGAAACCCCCCGGCCCTTCCCGCAGCCTGCTCCCCCTGAACCACAGGGCTGCACTGGCCCATGTGCAGGTGCAACAGGACAGGACAGGACAGGACAGGACAGAGTAGAATAGAATAGAATAGAATAGAATAGAATAGAATAGAATAGAATAGAATAGAATATTTCCTGCCAGTAAGTCAGGTCCATCGGGGGCCCAGCTGAAGTGTCTCCACGCAAACACACGTAGCATGGGGAATGAACCAGAGGAGTCAGAGACGTGTGCACACCTGCGGGGCTACAACCTCATGGGCATCAGGAGAGGGGTGGGATGGGTCCTGTGACTAGAGTGGATGCATGGAGGGACACAGGCTCTTCAGGAAGGACAGGCAGGGGGCTGTGATGGATGCACTGGACCCTGGACCATCGTGGCAGTGGTTAGGTGCAGAGCCTGGGGGTGCCATGGCTCTGTCCGTGTCCTGCTGCCAGCAGGTGCCGTGCAGAGCTGTGGTGGTGGCAGAGCCGGTGGGAGGCAGGATTGCCCAGTGCTGCTGGACTGGGAAGCCGGGCGGGCTTGGCAGCATGCCCTGTCTGCGTCTCCTTTGTGCTCAGCATCCGTGTGAACATGCCAGGATGTGCCTACACCAGCGAGGAGGGGAACACTGTGCCCAGATGCAATCTGATGCACAGGCAGGAGAGCTGGGTGTGCACACTGTCCCTGGAGTTTGGGCCAAGCAGATCTTGGGTGGTTACACCACGTTCAGCAATGCTGTGGCACGCTGCCCCTTTTCTGCTGTCTCTGTTTCTCGGAGAAACTGAGCTGCTCCCCTGCACGCATTCTCCCCATGGCTGTTACCCTGAGGTAGCCGTGGCCCATGCCCACAGCCCAGCCGTGCTCTGGCTCCTGGGGCACCTCATGCCCTGGGCTACGACTGCAGCAGCTACAGGCTTACGATGTAAGGCAGAGCCTTTGTGCCAGCGGGGTCTGGGGCAGCTGCTCGTCCTCTGGTGTGAGCTGTGCCCGCTCCCCAGGTGCCTGCTGTGTGTCCACTGCCCCTCAGCAGCTCTGCCAGCACGCGGGGTCCCCTGACCCCCCAGGAGGGATGCTGAGGGTCCTGCTCTGTCTGTGCAGCAGCACTGTGTGTCCCCTCCCATGGGTGAGATGCGTCCCCGCACTGGGCACGTCCCAAGCACCCACCCGTGCTGTGGGAGATCTGTGCTGCCGGGGTCTCAGAGGGTCCCTCTCTGCAGGCTCAGGAGGGCTCTGCCGTGCCCAGGAAAGGTTCCTGCCCTGCTTTGGGAGCCCCAGAGCTGCAGAGCCATGGCCTGAGCACTGGCATGCTGAGCAAGCCCTGCTGCTGCTGTGTCACCCTGTCCCTGTGGAATCATCCCTGCAGCCAAACTGTGCTCAGCCTCCCAAAATTAATCACCCTGCCTGCCCCACTCACCTGCCCTTTCCAAAATTGCCATCACCATCCCTGTCTCCACCCCAGAACCATCCCTGTCCCCATCCTGACCCCTGTCCCCATCCCTGTCTCCATCCTGATCCCTGTCCCCATCCTGATCACTGTCCCTATCCCTGTCCCCAGGTCGCTTCCCACACCCATCCCCACCCCGGTCTGTCTCTGTCTCCATCCCGCAACTGCCCCCCACCCACAGGCTGCTCCTGCAGATCCCTGCGACTGGCTTCCAGGGCTTCTGATGTAGAGCGACACCTGATTAATCCCAGAGCGAGCTGTAATCACATGGCAATAACTGCACGGCTCGTGCTTATCTGGATGTGTAATCACAGCAATGAATAATATTCAGGGCTTAGCACCTCACTAATTAGCTGCTGCCGGGAGGGGAAGGCTGCCGTGGATTCTGTGCACAGGTCCCATCCCTCTCCTGGCCGGGCTTTGCTGCCAGTTGGGGGGCAACAACCCCCATCCTGCCAGGACACGAGTGGAGTCACCAACTGCCCCACTCCAGAGTCCCTACGCACACTGCCGGACAGCACGCAGGGTCCCTGAGCCCCCACCCCAGCCAGGGTGCATACCTCCCAGCCTGGATGTGGCTGGGAAATTGTCCCGCGTCGTGCAGTGACCCTCGTTCTGCCGCAAGGTCCCCAGCTGTGCCCCGCTCAGCCATGTGCTGACGGAGGACGTGGTGGCAGGGGACCGTTCCCAGGGCCCACAGTGGCCGTGGGATGCTGTGCGGCGTGGTCACACCAGGCGATGCCGCCCTGTGCTGTGTCCGCGTGCAGGGGGGCACCCGAGGGAGATGCTCCTGGTCCCTCGGCTGTCAGAGCTGCTGGCTCTCATGCAGCCCCTCGTCTCCGCGCTGCTCTCCCCCAGCCCGTGCCAGCAGGCAGAGCGCTTTGGTGCAGCGCGGAGGTGACAAACCGTGCTTCTCCTGGCCACCCCTGGAGAAATACCCCCTGGTGCCGTCAGCGCCTGGCAGCAGAGCTGGTGCCCCCAGCCCCACCATGTCCAACTTCATGGACCCAGAGGAGCAGGAGGCCCTTCTGCCGTGGCAGAGCAAGGGCCTGGGAGCGGACACCTCTGCCACGATCCTGTGCCATCTGGAGTTCCCCTTCCTGAGACCTGGGAGGGGCAGGTGCAGAGTGCTGCCTGTGCAAAGCCCCCGTGGGGTGCAAAGACCCACCCCTGCCTGCATCTGCCAACCCCACCATCCGAGGGGGCAGAGACCCCCAACAGCTCAACCCGTGGACCTCAGCGCTCCCCAGACCTGCCGTAAAGTGTCAGCCTGGCTGCGGGGACTTGCAGGCAGCCCTCCCGGTGTGCTGTGGCACGGATCCACTCTCCGCTGGCCAGCCAGCACCTCCCGTACCCGGCCCCACCGCCACAGCCCCGGGGCTGATGTGACACAGACCATCCAGCCCTTGCCAAGCAGAGCAAAGCTCCACATGAACCAGCGAGACACATGCCAGAGTGAAGAGAGACACTGTCCGCATGAGCAGCGTCCAAAACTGACTGTGAGTGTGTGTGTGTGCTGCCTGCAGTGAGCGCTGTGCATGTACACAGCCCTGGTGAGCACTGCCCACACGTGTGCACAGCCCATGGTGAGCACTGCCCACGCGTGTGCACAGCCCTGGTGAGCACTGCCCATGCGTGTGCACAGCCCTGGTGAGCACTGCCCACGTGTGTGCACAGCCCTGGTGAGCACTGCCCACGTGTGTGCACAGCCCGTGGAGAGCACTGCCTGCGCGTGTGCACAGCCCATGGAGAGCACTGCCCATGCGTGTGCACAGCCCGTGGTGAGCACTGCCCATGCGTGTGCACAGCCCTGGTGAGCACTGCCCACGCGTGTGCACAGCCCGTGGTGTGCCCTGCCCACGCGTGTGCACAGCCCTGGTGAGCCCTCGGGGTGCACACATGCATGCGGCCGCCTCGTGTGTCCCTGCTCTGCAGACAGTGTCCCCTACTCTCCAGCACCGTGATGGCTGGGGGGGTGTGGAAGGGGCTTCTCCCCCCTCTCTGTGGGGATACCCCAGGGCAGGGGCATCTTTGGCTCTGGTGGGGACAGGAGACGAGGGCAGGGGGCTGTGCCACAGCCAGGCTGGGACACTGTGTCCTTGCAGGCAGAGAGGCAGCCTCGGGAAATGTGCAGTGTCACCAAATTAAAGGCTTAATTAGCAGGCGTGTTTCCCTTAAGGATCTGTCTCCTCATTATCGTGGAGAATGGTGATTAAGCAGCGGGAAGGGGCGAGCGCTGCCAGCAGAGCCCCAGACACAGGCAGCCAGCCTAGTCCCTGTCACGGGGCAGGGACAGTGACCAACACATCAGGGCTGGCACCGTCCTCCCCTGCCAGCCTCCCCGCTCTGTCCCCAGGTGGTCCTGCCTGGACACTTCACTCTGCCCTGCTCTCTTGTCCCCCTGCAAGCTCCCCTTCCAGGGGCAGAGGGTTTCCATTCATGAGCCTGTCCCCAGGGGATTTGCTGGCTTGGTGACATTGGTCTGGAGGATGCCCATGGCACGGCGTGTGGGGACAGGGCTCTGGCATGGCACGTGGAGAGTGGGTCACCCACCCTGCCTGGGTGCTGCTGGGCGATGAGGAGCCCGGGGCACTCAGACAGGGCCAAGCACGCACGATGGCATCTCAGAGAACACCCAGGACAGATGCTGGCCCCTGTGGGACTTGGTTAAGTGAACATCCAGAAATTTCTCCCTGCAGAAATTAATTCTCTGAGGACAGACTGCTGCAGCATCTGTGGCCAGGTGCTGCAAGACACCTTCCCCTTCCCCTTGCCCTTCCCCTTGCCCTTGCCTCACTCCGACAGGTCCATGTCTTCAGCTGTTTTCCCAGCGGGAATTGCAGGAGTTTGGCTGGTTGTGAATCCCGGAGCACACAAACTCTCTGCTGTGGAGCTGGTGATGCTGCCCCAGAGGAGATGATGTCGTTTCTTGGTGTGAGGACCAGCACTTGGGTTTCCTTATGAGCTGTTAGAGAGGATACTTTGAAAATACATTTACATGAAAGAATGGGCTCAGAAGGGTGTATGAACATCCTGATGGGTGGGAGCTGGCTGGAGAGAGGCAGAGAACTCTGTCTCACAGCACAGGGAGCTGCAAGGAAAGCTTTTTGTGTCACCCACCTGCCTGATCCCCAGCACAGCATCGTTGATGGCTGCATCCTGGTAAAAGCATTCTGAGCTCCTGCAGTAACATTGATCTGGTGTTGGGTGCTGTCTGAGGCACCTGCCAAGAGTTCACATGCACCAGGCGGGTGCTGAGAGCAGCCGCTGCTGCGCGGTCGGGGCCAGGGACGAGGTGTTTGCCGTGTTTGCAGCCGGACAGGCTGGAGCAGGGGCTGCAGCAGAGGATGTCAGCACAGAACCGAGATTTTCGCTAACGAGGGTTAGCCAGAGACTCTCTAGCGGCAGGACCACAGGGTGTGGGTCCAAACCTCAGCGCAGACGTTTCCGAGCAAGATAACACTGCTGGAAGCTGCATGTGGGCTGCAGGCGGGGATGTCCGGAGCCATCTCCCGGCACAGCAGGAGCGGCAGGGGCAGGACATGCGGTGAGACGCGAGATGCCGTAGATGCAGCTGCGACCTAGCGGTGCTGAGTGACGTGGGTTTGGCTGCAGCCAGCAGCCTGGGGCTGCCACCTCACCCCCCACCGTACGCTGTGCAGTGCTGTTCCCGGGCGATCAGCAGATGCGCGGTGGGACAGTCGCACCCATCAAAGCCCCGCTGCGGGAAGCGGAGGGCTGAGCACGGGGTGCCCTGAGCGCACGCTCAGATGCTGCTGCTGGCAGAGCCCAGGGCGGATCTGTGTCCGCCAGGAAGATCTGACATTTCCAAGTCCCGCGGCAGCTGCTCCTACAGCATGAGCTCGGGGAAAAGAGGCAGCTGCACCTTCTGCTGCCATCTGGAGCTGGAAAACACAAGCCCTCATCCTGCGTTTGTCCACCTCCTAAAGTTATTCTTGCACCACCAGCAAACATCCTGGAATGGCCACGAAGGGGATAGCATGGGATCCAGCACAGGGGACATGGCACATTCAGGGAGTCCTGGAAGTGGCCGGTTTGTCCTCTGAGCAGCTGGGCAGGACACGGTGCAGGGGCAGGGTGCGGTTCATGGGGAAGACGCAGTCCAGAGGTGCTGGGTCCCAGCAGATTCAAATGCAGCTGCTGGGCACTCGCCCTGGGACGGGCAATGTGAGGGATGAATGCCGAACACCTTCTGTCTGTGTCTGGGGTTCTGGACCCACGGTCGCAGAGCTGCCCCGGTGAGGAGTGGCGATGCTGGGGGCAGCGAGGCGAGGAGAGGAGCCTGGCAAGCTCGCATTAAGCTGTGCCCACACCAACACAGCTCACCTCGGCTGGAGACTGTCACTGTGCCTGAGGAGCAAGGTCACTCCTGGCCTCAGCCAGAGCTTTGGGCTCCTCATGCTGGACCGGAGCATGGTGCACCCTGCGGACACGGACCAGACCCTGACCTTGGCTCCAACTGTGGGACTTGGAGCCCCCAAGGCTTTGCTCGGGGCAGCTGGCGCTGCTGCGGAGGCACGCTGCGGTGGTTCGGTACCATCACAGGCGGTGGGTGATGCATCATCTCCAGCCGGAGCTCTCAGCAGCGTGGCTCTAATGAAGCTCCGAGCACTGAGTGCAGCAGGAATTATCCTCACCAGGGGCTGCGGAGGGCTGCGGTGACCCTGCAGCTGGTGGTCCCCAGGGCATGGGCTGGTCGCCACGCTCTGCCCGAGGCACGAGCCCTGTGATGTGCTCAGCTGCAGACAATTGCTGTTCTCCTCAGAGCAGTCCCTGAGCACCCGGAGTGTTGGGGAGAAGTGGGGTCACTGCATGGGGACAGGCGTTTGCTGGCACATGGAATCGCAGAAGGGTTTGGGTGGGAAGGGACCCTAAAGCCCACCCAGTGCCACCCCCTGCCATGGGCAGGGACACCTCCCACCAGCCCAGGTTGCCCAAAGCCTCATCCAGCCTGGCCTTGAACCCCTCCAGGGATGGGGCATCCACAGCTGTGTTCACTTGAACCGATGCCTGAGCAACAGCCTCGTCCAGAGCTGCCCAAGGAGCTCCCAGCCCATGTCCTGGCCTTCTGGAGACGGGACATGGATGAAGGCTGAAGGCGCTGTCACGGCCAGGCTCGGTCCCCTCTGTGCTGCCAGGAGTGCCACACACACTGCTGGCCCCGTGGCAACTGCCAGCCCGGCTCTGAGCCCAGCTGCTCCAGCCCCGTCCCTCTGTTCTTGCGTGTGGATCTGTCACCGTCCTCCCTCCGCAGGGCAGCAGCAGAGGGGCTTCAGCCGGCTCCCACCCCCCACCATCCCGTGCAGTGCCCTGGGCCACCAGAGATGGGCAGAGCGGGTGTGAAGCTGGGAGCTCAGAGGGGAGGGGGCTGAGCTGTCCCCCGTGCCGGGCTCTGCTATTGCCCCGCCAGTGCCTGCAGGGTCTCAGCAGAGCGCACTTGCAGGGGTCTGGACGGGGGAACACAGCCCCCTGCCCCAGATGCAGCTCTGCTTGCCCTCCACGCCTGCCTGTCCCCTGCCTCCCCGGGTCCCTGCTCGGTCTCTGCTCCCCTCGGCTGCCAGCCTGGGGGGACAGATGGGCTCTGCCTCCGCCTGGCTCCTGCCTGGAGCTGTGGCTTCCTGTGGCTTCCCACTCGCCAGCGTTTGTGCTGCGCTTGTTCCCTGACCTTTGCAGAAGGCGACGCGGGCGGCGAGCTCCCTTCTGCACGCTGAGTCCCTGCTCCAAGGCACAGCGCCTGTCTGCAGCCCCTGCCCGTGCTACCCCGGGTGGGACCCCCCAGACCTGTCCTGGGGCTGTGTGTGTCCCCAGGAGGAGCACTGCCATCGACCGGCCCATTGCAGAGCCCAGAAACCCCCCGTGTCCTGGGGCATCCCCAGCAGCGTGAGCAGCAGGGCGAGGGAGGGGATTGTCCCCCTCTGCTCCGCTCTGGTGACCCCCCCTGGGGTGCTGCCCCCAGCTCTGGGGTCCCCAGCACAGGACAGACACGGAGCTGCTGGAGCGGGGCCAGAGGAGCCCCGGAGATGGTCCGAGGCTGGAGCAGCTCCCGTGCGAGCTGTGTCCCTGTGGTGGCTGAGTCTCAGCCAGGACCAGCCACTGTTCAGGGCTGTGTCCGTGAGCTGCTCATCTCCGCACGGACACGGACACGGGTCCACTGCAGACTGTGCTGGGGCATCCCTGCTGGGCAGACGGAGGGATGGCTTCCCCTCCTGTGGGCTCCCCTGGCCCGGAGGGGCTCCCCTCCCTTGGCTGTGGGCAGGCTGTGGGGCAGGGGCACGTACGGACATCGGCGCGGAGCTCCCCACCGCACGGCATGTGCTGGCTGCTGCAGAGATCCCGAAGCTGTGCACGCTTTTGGCTGTTCTCCAGCCCCACGGCAGCTCAGGGAGAACTGGGGAAGGGTCTCCCTGGCCAGAGAGAAGAGGTTCTGCCGCATCCCACCCCGCCAAGCTCCGTCTCTGACAGCTGAGTTGCTTCCTGGCCCCAGAGAGCTGCTTGTTTGACCCCCACCAGGACCTGTTCCCGTGTTGTTCTGCCCCGGGGGGTTCTCGAGGCTGCGGCCCTGGTGCCATCCCCCAGCCCTGGGGTGGGGTCTGCTCCCGTTCCTGCAACCCCAGAACCCGTTTCCCCCTGTGCAGCTGGGATCTGCTCCTGGCGCTGTGGGGCTGCAGATGTCGCAGCGCTGGCTCTGACAGCTGGTGTGAGCGCTGCGGGGCCCAGAAACCCCCGGAGTCGTGGGGCTGGGGAAGGTGTCAGCGGCACGGGAACAGCGCGTTCTCGGCTCTCCGGGCTCGCGAAGGAAATCCGGGAAGTTTTCCTCCAGGAGCTAAAAAACACCCATTGCAACGAAATATCTCGTGATCCAAACCAGGCCAAAGGTTTGAGCCCTGAGGTGGCAGCGCCAGCGTGGGAAGCGGCCGGAAGACATCCCGGGGCCAGCAGAGGAGGGATGCGCAGGAGCTGTGACCAGCGCAGGTCCCGGGGGGATGCAGGGAAGCCGTCCAGGGATGGGGAGAAGAACCTCACGGGTCCTGCAGCGGCTGGAAGGGTCGGTCCCTCCCACGGCTGCCCAGTTTGTCTCCTCAGAGTGACTGTGACCCAACGGTGGGACAATTGTCAGGTGGGGACAGAGCTGCTGCCTGGGTGAGGCAGGATCCTGCTCCTGGAGGGGGACATAGGGGGGTCCCTGCCTTGGCTGCTCTGCCCTGTCTGAGCTCGTCCCCCCCACACCTGGCCAGGGTAGTGTGTGCACCAGTGAGCCCCCCAGGCCAGGGTCCATCCATCTGTCAATCCATTCATCCATCTGTCTTATCAACCACACATCCATCAACCATCCATCCATCCGTCCATCAATCCATCCATCCAACCATCTGTCCATCTGTCCATCCCTCCATCTCTCCATCCCTCCAGCGCTCCCGCTCTCAGCCCCACGGCGGAGTTTCCTCCCAGCCCACGGTGCTCCCGCAGGAAGGGAGAATCTCCGCTCCGCCAAGGTGTTTCCTGCCGTCCCAGATAGGATGCGGAGGCACATCCTGGCTCCCCCGGATGCGCGTGGACCCCAGAGTTGTGCATGCCGCAGACCCCCCCATGGCACCCCAAAAGCCCAGGACGCGCGGACGTCCCCGGGTCACGGCGTGGCCACGGGGTCCCGCGTGACGCGGGACCCCGTGGCCACGCCGTGACCCGGGGACGTCCGCGCGTCCTGGGCCATTGCCTTGTCCAGTTTCCAGCAGGACGCAGGGCGGGGGGACGGATGCCAGGGGTGTCCCCTTCCTGGCAGGAAAGGGGCTGAGCTGGCGGACGCAGGTTTCCTGTAGGATCAGCTCCGCAGGCGCCAGAGCAGCGAGTGCCGGAGTGTGTGGGGCTGGGGACAGGTAACGGCACCGCGGGGCTGGGGGTCCCGTGTGGGGGGCCAGCGCAGCCTTGTCTGGGGGTCGGTGAGGGGCTGGTGTGGGTTCTGTGGGGCTGGGTGGGGAGCAGAGCGATGGGATGGGGTCTTGATTGGGGATGTGGGGCAGCTGGGGGTGTGCTATGGGGCAGGGTGGTGGGGCAGCACAAGGTGGGTCTGTGGGGGCCAGGAGGTGGGTCTGTGGTGTGGGGCTGTGGGTCTGGGCTGTGTCTGTGCCATGGGGCTGGTCTGTGGGTCTGTGCCTTGGGTCTGTGCCGTGGGGCAGGTCCGTGGGGCTGGTCCGTGGGGCTGGTCTGTGGGTCTGTGCCGTGGGGCAGGTCCGTGGGGCAGGTCAGTGGGTCTGAGCCATGGGGCAGGTCCATGGGGCTGTGCCGTGGGGCTGGTCTGTGGATCTGGTCCATGGGCAGGTCCGTGGGGCAGGTCCGTGGGTCTGTGCCATGGGGCAGGTCCATGGGTCTGTGCCGTGGGTCTGTGCCATGGGGTGGGACAGGTCCGTGGGGCAGGTCCGTGGGCAGGTCCGTGGGGCCGTGCCGGGACCCCACGATGCAGACCCCTGCCCCACTCCCGGGGTGTCCCGGCCCGGCCGCGCGGCCGTGGGCTGCCCCACGGGCTGGGGGTGTCCCGGGGGGCTCGGTGCCGGCAGCGGGGCGGGGACTCCCCCGTGTCCGTGTCCGTGTCCGGTCCGGGGCCGCCGCTGAAGTTTTTCCTCCTCCCGCCCCTTCCCGCGCGCGCCGGCTGCCCGTTGCCATGACAACGCCTTAAACTAACACCGCTGCCGGCAGCGGGGGCCGAGCGCGCGGAGGATCCACCGCGCGCGCCGCCAACCCCCCCCCCGCCCCCCGGCCTCGCGCCGCGATGGTGCCGCGCGACCCGCC
>VZTO01009447.1:214430-232628 GCA_013400615.1 Syrrhaptes paradoxus | reverse complement strand
TGGGTTCCGTGGTTTGCAGGGGGATGGGTTCCATGGTTTGCAGGGTGGTGGGTTCCGTGGTTTGCAGGGGGATGGGTTCCGTGGTTTGCAGGGTGGTGGGTTCTGTGGTTTGCAGGGGGATGGGTTCTGTGGTTTGCAGCGGGACAGGTGCTGGGAAGCCGGGGCCGTGGTTTGTGGTCGGAGCTGTGCTGGGGAGCAGCCGCCCGGCTCTTTGGTGTGGTGCGTGCAGGCGGGTGTGGGTCAGAGGGTGGGACCATGACACCCGCGGTGGCTCCAGAAGCATTTTGGCAGGGCCGGGGGCTCGCGGCTTGGCCCGGCGCTGCTCTGGCAGCCGTTGCTTTTGTAACTCCTGTGCGTGGTCCCTGTGCATCCGTCCGTAACCACGTGTGTCCGTGTGTCCGCCCTCGGGGCTTTGCCCGTCCCCGTGCAGGACGCTCTCTGCACCCTTCTCCGTGCCCTGTTCCTGTGTGAGCACAATTCCTGCAGGAACTCATCCCCCCTGGGCTGGGGGGTGACGAGCTGCTCCAGGGCACGGGGAGGGGACAGTCCCACGTGGGATCCGTGTGGTTTTGTTCTCGTGTCCAGGCTCCAGGTTGCAGTTGCGCCCGTCCCCGATGTCCTGGGGACTCCTGGAGTCTGGCACTCTGCTGCTCGTCCCAAACGGGGTCAGGGGAGCAGGGGACTCCGGAGGGGGTCTGGGCATCTGTGTGCTCCTCCCTGGTCCCTTCCAACTCCAACTGTTCCGTGGTTCTGTGACTGTGGCACCCGCCAGCGCCCAGGGATGTGTGTGTGCATCGGGATGCTGCGTGGATGGAGAATGGATTTAGCAAAGAGCCGTGCTGGCTGCTGCTCGCCTTGGGGGCTGTGGACTGGGCTCCTCGAAGCCTCCAGTGATGTGAGGGTCACTCCTGTTGGGCATCTGGGAGGGACACGGTCGGGCACGAGGCTGGCTCTGCACCTGCACCTGTGGCACCTCAGTGTTTGCACAGCTCGGTGCAGGCGACGGGGCTCGGTGTGCACGTCGCTCGGTGCAGTGATGGGGCTCGGTGTGCACGTCACTCGGTGCAGTGATGGGGCTCGGTGTGCACGTCGCGGGTGAAGAGCGTGGGTGCAGGGAGGGCTCCTGCCTGGGGAGGGTCTTTCCCCCCCAGAACTTTATAAACTCAACTAAAAACTTTTGTTGCCCAATAGTGACATGCGGGCAATGGAGACGGCTCCTAATTTCCATTTTTTTTTTGCACGGACACTTGCAAATGCACTGCAGAGTTCTTGAGCGGTTTGCACCTGCACAGCGGCAGGTGAGACTTTGCTGACTGTGCCGGACTTGCAAGGACGTGGCAAAAGGGCAAAAAAGGGCACAGAGGGGAGTACTACAAAGTCCTTTTTCCAGATAATAACAGGGTTTTTTCTGTTGTAGGGCATGTAACGCCTAAATATTCACATAACACCTTAGTTTTCTTAATATCCCGATATGAATAACGCACATCGGCACCGTTCGAGGTCTGTTCTGCGGTGGTCGCTCGGACCGGGGCTGTGTTCTGGGGGTGCACGCAGGCAGCCCCCTGCAGAATATTCTGCTGAGATTCCCACCAGCTGAAAATCGTTGCTGCTGCCCCCGCACCGGCGTGCGAGTGCCTGTGCAAACGGGAAGCACGCGTGTGCACGCGGTGGGGGGCAGAGTTCGGGGCTGAGGGCTGTGGGGAGGGGGTCCTCTCTGGGCAGTGGGGGGGAGCGGCCATGCCCCTCTGCCCCCTTCCCAGGCCAGTGCCCACCGCCCGGGAGGTGGGATCGGGGGGTCCGGCTCTGTCCTGGCACCAGGGATGCGGGGGGCTGGCGGTGCGGTGGGGCGGGATCCCCCCTGCCACCGCAGCCCCGGAGCGGGGGGGCCATGCAGCTAAAACGGGCAGGAGGAGTGAATTGCCATCCCACACCGCGGCTGCCGTAGCTGTGACAACGGGCACGGGGCTGGCTCGGAGCGCGGGGCGCCCGCTGGCAGCGTGGGAGGGCAGCGGCGGGGCTCGGGGGGGCTCTGAGGAGCAGCCCAGGCTTTGGGGTGGGGGTCTGTGCCCCCGCCCGTGGACATGCTGCCCGGCTCGTCGCGGGGAGCACGAGGGATGGGGACTCGGTAACGCGAGAAGCAGGGCGATGGGAGAATCATGAAATATTGAACGATCCCGGCAGCAGCACGCTCCCCCCTCGCCGGCGGCCGCTCCGTGAGTTGGGGATTCGGGACCTTGTACGGACCCGGCTGCGACCACGCGGGGACTTGGGGTGGGGACGGGGCTGTGCAGAGCGGGGACGGTGCCGGGGGACCATCGGTGCCAGCCTCTCATCACGGTGGCCCCCTCCCCAGGAGAGCCAAGCCCCCAGAATGGGCAGGATGTGCCCCAGAAACAGCCCCCCGGGTGGGAGCAGGATGTGCCCCCCACAAACAGCCCCGGGACAGGCAGGACGTGCACCAGGGAACCTGGGGTGCAGTTGGGTTCAGGGGTGCAGTTTGTTTTGGGGGTGCAGTTTGGTTCAGGGCTGTGTCCCCCCAGGTCAGAGCCGCAGGTCCAGGGCTGCGTCTGGCCCCCTGGCAGCCCCTCACCGGGGGGCTATGGGGCTCCCTGCCCCGGGGGGGCTGGTTCCCAGCTGGTTTAAGGAGCGGTTAAACTTCCAGGTCCGGATTCTTCTGCTTTTTATAGACATCCTCAGGGGAGCGCGAAGAATGGCCGGAAATGCGCAGCCCCGTGGGGCTCGGCCGGGATGCGATTGTCCAGCGCCGGCGGAAGCCTGGCCGGGCTGCCCGGGGACTGTCCCCTCCCAGGGAGGCTCAGGGGGGGCTCAGGGTGTCTGTGTGGCGCGATGTGACAGTTCCTGGCTGTGGCAGGAAGGGACAATGGCTCCTGATGTGTGTAGGGACACAGGGCATGGCGTAGGGACAAAGGGCATGGCGTGGGGACGCAGGGCATGGCGTGCTGGGGTCGGGGGCTGCAGGCTGTGCCCCTTTCCAGATGCCTCCGGCTCCTCGTGGGACCGCAGGTCCCTGGAGCTGTGACCTGGGACGTGGTGGCTGTGCCTGGGCTCAGACCGACTGCTCGGCCCCAGCCCGAGTCCCACAGCCCCGTGGATGCCTTGATGGTGCTTGTGAGAGGGACCAAGTGGCGTTGTCCCTCTGTGGGGCCAGGGCACCAGGACACCTCCATGGGCACGTCCCCTCTGTATGACCCCTGGTGACAGGCATCTGTGTGCATCGCATCGGCCGCGTCACACCCCGTGGACGTCTCTGTGCGGAGGCATCCCCCCCACCCTCCCGAGACAGCAGCATCCAGAGGCTTCGCAGCTCCCGGTTCTGTCCTGGGGACAGTTTCACATCCACTGACTTGTCATTTCTGAGTGTGCCCAGTTTGTTGGGCTGCCGGGGACCAGGAGCTGCGGCTGCTGGGGGTCTGCGGCTGCTGGGAGGCTGCAGTCTTTGCCTCTTATCCTGGAAAGGGAAGAAGCTGAAGGAAAAGGAGGGAATCGGGACATTTGTGATAAGAGCCAGACCTGGACACGCGTAAGGCGGAACTGCCGTTCACGAGCAGGAGGAGCAGCAGCTCCCTGGAGCTTTCCCTGCGCATCCGAACAAGGTCCCTCTGGCCCCGCAGACGGCGGGATGCTCGGAGCCCGGGCTGGGATCCTGGAGATGTGCGAGCTGCAGTCTGAATGCATCACGGATCATCTGCATAATTTATTCTTCTGTGAAGAGCTTAATTTATCAGCTCCAATAATAAACTCATAAATCCCCTCTGCCTGTTATCAGGGCTGGAAGAAGATGCTCGTGTTATAAGCATTTAATTTATCTCCTCAGCTGCTTCCCGTGCAGATCGGCGCCTTTGACATTGCTGGATGTATATTCCCATGGTCGATGTTCCACGGGGCCCTCGTCACCCGAGGACAGAAGGGACGGTGCCCGAGAGGCACAGGAGGAGCCTGGGGGCGGTTCTGCTGGCCCAGGTCGGCTCCAGAGGTCGGGGTGGGATGGAGACGGCACGGACGAGGGCCAGAGGAAGAGCCGTCCTGCTGGAGCTGAGCGAGGCTGCGGCTGTGCCGGGCTCGAGGGCTTCCTGTGCAGGGAGCTGCACCATCCAGCCCCGGGCCACGTGGAGAAGCAGCATTTCCTCTGCTCAGTGCGAGATCTGTGGCATTTCCCGCTGCCCTCCTGCTGCGAGTTGAAAAGAGCAGGAGCATCGCCTCCTTTCCGCAGACTGCTCAGGATGTCACAGCCTTTCGTCTCTCTTCCTTCTCGCTGCCTCCTCCCAAGGCAGCAATCTCCACTCTTTCCTTCCTCTTCTCATGTCGGTTTTTCTCCTCCTTTGGTCATTCTCGCCTCCTGTTCCTGAGGCCCCTTGGCTTTGCATTTTCCTGGGGAGCCCTGGTGCACAGTCCTGGACCCGGTGGATGCGTGGGGCTGTGCTCAGGGCGGTGGCTGTGCCCAGGGTGGTGGCTGCGTGGGGCTGTGCCCAGGGCGGTGGCTGTGTGGGGCTGTGCCCAGGATAGCTGGCCTGGCTCTGGACCGTGCTCTGTGCTGAGTGAGGGATTTCGGATGGTGGGAGGGTGGCTGTGTCCCAGTGTGTCCCACTCTGTGCCCGGGGTGTCACCTGCCAGGCTGTGCTGGTCGGGGTGGGATGTCCTGCAGGCGCAGTGTCCTCTGCCCCGCCGCCCGCCTGCCCGGTCCTGGTGTTCCCAGCACTCAGGGACTGGAGGGAGACTCTGTTCGCTGCGGTCACTCCGTGTCCAAGCAGGACACACATGCCCTGTACTATTTCCTGTAGGTCCTACACAAACAGCTGCGGTGGGTTTCCGCTGTTTCACGGTGCAGGTGTCCCGTGGGGTTTTTCCAAGGGACGAGCCAATGGCTGGTGGCAGCTGTGTCCGGAGCATCGCGCTGCGGCCCCCCGGGACCTCGCAGCGTCATTTTACACACCACAGCCACCGGGTTCTCCAGGTGCATCGCAGCGCTGTGACCCCTCCGCCCGCGGAGGCTGGGGTGTATCTTATATAAAACCTTTAAAGCCGGGCGGCACCCCCGCCGCACCCGCCGGCTCTCTGCAAAAACGGGGTCTGGCGGTGCCGCCTTCCCCCCGCAGCACCTCGGGCTTGCTGACACCAGCTGCAGCACGGCCGGCGCGCTCCGAGAAATCCCAAGTCATGCATTTTTAATTTCCTACAACAGAGCAGCCATTTCAGCCACTCACCCAGAAAGGATCTTTAATGAGAAGCGAGGAGAGGGAGCATGCACGTTGCCAGCTCAGAGGAGAGCAGAGGCATGGTGGAAATGCTTTTCTCTGCCCAGAGCTGCTCCCAAATTTTGTCCGGGGCAGGGGCTGTGTCACCTGCTGGAGGGGGGCTCGGCTGGGCTCCTGGTGCTTGTCCCGAATGAGAGGACAAGGGGGTCGACCCTGGGGGGAGCTGACCCATAGCTGTGCTGGCGTTTCGTCGCTCTCTGGGGCTGCGTTCCCCCAGGACTCTGCCTGGGAGGGGGTGAGCTGGGGGGGGAGAGGTGATGGAGGACCCCCTGACCCAGGGTGGGAGAGGGGCTGGAGGACCCCCCCCCAAATCCAGGGTGGGAGACGTACTGGATGATCCCCTGACCCCAGGGTCGGAGAGGTGCTGGAGGATCCCCTCACCCAGGGTAGGAGGGGTGCTGGAGCAACCCCCCCAAACCCAGGGTGGAAGAGGGGCTGGAGGACCCCCCCCAATGCATGGTGGGAGAGGGGCTGGGGTCAGGAGGCAGCGAACATGCTGGTCCATGGAGTGAGGATGGGATGTGCCGGTCCATGGGGAGAGGATGCGCTGGCGTGGGCAGGGGTCCCAGGGTGTGGGCAGGGGGCTCGGGGCACAGTGCTGCCAGTGTGGGGGGCCCGGGAATGCTCTGCTGCGGTGGGCGTTGGTGCAACTGTGGGTGACCCTGGCTCTCTCCCAGTGTCCCGTCGGAGGTTTGCTCGGGGATGCTCCTGTCCCCAGCCCCGCGGGTTCCACACCTCCCGCTGCCCAGGGCTGGGTCTGCTGCCGGTGGGATGCATGTGTCGGGGCCGTGCCGGTGGGACCCCGCGTGCCGGGGGTCTGCACTGACGCTGTTCTTCCTCTCTGTCCTCCGCAGGTTGATGAAGAGGGAGCGCTGTGACCCCCTGCCCGTGACACCCGTTCCAGGTAAGCACTGTCCTGTCTGTCCCCTTCCGCCTTCAGAAACACCCTGGGGAGGGGGCTGGGGCTGGTGGGGGACCTGCAGCCCGGTCCTGGGGGGACAGTGGGGACAGGGACCCGGCCATGGTACTCGGGGGCAACCGTGGGGAGCTGAGGGCAGACACGGGGTGAGCGAGGCTGGCAGAGGGTGGCAGGGGGACAGGACGTGCTCAGGCTGGGGGACAGGATGTGCTCGGGCTGTGGGGGACAGGACGTGTTCAGGTTGCGAGCGATGCAGAAGCAGTGATGGGTTGGGACAGGTCATCGCTATGTGACGGGACTTGAGGAGGCATCAGAGGTCCAGGATGGGGGCTGGCTGGCCAGGTCTGCCTGGGCCCATCCAGGGGGGTCCAGGGTGTCCCCGCTGATGGGATCCACCCATTCCCATCCGGGGGGGTCCAGGATCTCTGTCCGGGATAAGTGCCAGTGGTCCCGGAGGACAGGTGTGGGCGCTCCTTCCAGCGCTGGTGCTTGGGCGCTGCCCCACGCCATGGGGGTGTTTCCAGCCCGAGGGTCGGACCCTCGCAGGCACTGCCCGTCCCGGCGCCGGTGTGGCTGGTGACGGTGACACCCCACAGATGTGCCCACGGACCGGGGGCTGCACACGCTGCTCCACGGATCGGGGCAGGGTCTGGGTGGGAGCTGGGTGCGGATGTGCAGCGTGTTGTGAGATGTTTCTTTGGCTGCACGGAGTCATTTTGGGTTTTGGTGCTGCCTCTGCGGGTGCTCCTGGGCTGGCCTGAGGGGGCTGCAGCGTCCCTGTGGGCACAGTGAACCTGCGGCACCGCTGCTGGCGGGTGCCAGAGCTCGTGTCCCGCAAAGGGGGGCAAAGCGACGGCGGTGCCCCCACCCCGGGATGCCAGGGCAGGGGTGGCCCCTGCTTCCTCCCAGGGCACCGAGTGGATGTGGGCAGGGGAGGGACGCAGCAGCTGCTGCTGTGACGGTGGCAGGGGCAGATCCTGGCCCAGGGGGACAGAAGGACAGCCAGAGCCATGCTGGGGACAACGGGGGACAGGGAAGCCTGCAGCTGGAGGAGGAGCGGCGTGAGCTGCAAGACACAGCTGGGGAACCATGGGGAGAGACGTCCCGTGGGATGGGGGATGGCGAGTGACCAACGTCAGGCCTGTCCCCACCTGCCCCTTGTTCCCTGTGTGGTGGCTGGTGGTGGTCCTGTCCCGAGGCGTGCACTGCCCTGGTCCCCGTGTGCTCCCTGGAGCAGCCCCCTCACCCCCCTCTTCCCCTTCTCCCCCTTCTTCCCCCCTTTTTCCCTCTCTCCCCTCTCCATGGGGGTTTCTGGTGCCCAGTGAGGACCCCAGCCCCTGCCTGGCAGAGCACTGGCTCCGTCCCGCCTGGGGAGGGTCTGGCTGAGGCTGTTCCTGCTCCTGTGGTGTGTCCCCGAGAGTGTGTCCCCATCTCCTGCTTGCTGTGCAGCCAGTGCCACCAGTGCCGCCAGTGCCACCAGTGCTGGGGCTCGCAGGGGAGCAGGGCTCCAGCTTCGGCCCCTGTCCCCAGGCTGTGACACGCCATGTCCCAGCCCAGGGCAGGATGAGCTGCGGTGTGAGGGACCCCCGTGCAGACCCACACCACATGGACGCCTCTGGGGGCCGGGGCTCAGCGCGTCCTGAGGCTTCAGAAAGGCTGAGCTGCGGCGTGCAGCACCGTGCACCAAGCTGCAGGGTGAAGGCTTGGAAACCGGCAGATGAGACAAAGGAAACACAAAATGCTAATGCACGGGAACCGCGGTGCCTTTTCTGGCTCCAGCAGCAATTCTCAGAGCCTGCAGCTTCGCTCCAGGACCCCTGAAATGCGTGGCTGCTCCACCCTGTGACTCCTGTGGATAATTCCGGCTGCGCGTGCAGGGCTGGCAGTGCCGTGGGGGCTGAGCCGCGGGGGCTGCGCTGCGTGTTTCCGTGCAGGGGCTTGCTGCGCGGCATGGGCTGTGCTGCGTGGGCTGTGCTGCGTGTTTCCGTGCAGGGGAGTTGCTGTGCTGTGCTGCACTGTGTGATACCGTGCTGTGCTGTGCTGCACTGTGTGATACCGTGCTGTGCCGTGCTGTGCCGTGCTGCACCGTGCGGTGCTGTATGTACCATGCTGTGCTGTGCTGCACTGTGCTGTACCATGCTGTACTGTGCTGCGCTGTGCAGTGCTGCAACGTGCTGCACTGTGCTGCACCGTGCCGTGCCGTGCTGTGCTGTGCCGCACCGTGCCATGCCGTGCTGTACTGTGCTGCATCGTGCTGTACTGTGCTGTGCTGTGCCGCACCGTGCTGAGCACCGGCTGCCGGTGCAGGGCAGGTGCAGCCTTGGAATGCGTGTGGTGGGGGAGGATTGTGTTTGTGCTGAGATGTGGGCACGTATCCAGCTATTATTCTGCTGGTTTGTGTGCCCAACGGAGTCAGCCCTGCCTGGTCCCAGGGCACGTCCAAGACACGCAGGGCCCCAGTCTGGTTGCTGTGGCAGCACCATTTCTCAACACTTGCAGCAGGTCACTCCAGAGCAGGCTCTGCTCTGACCTGGTGCTCCTCGTTCCACAGCAGATCCTGGTGGGAGCGGGGCCCCGTGGAGTGGGATTGGCGAAAGCAATGCCTGTTGCAGGGCTTTGCTCCTGGACCATCCCTCCCTGCAGCAGGAGCCCAGGTCTGCGGGACATGGACACTGTGGCTCCATCTCTGCCCGGCTGCTGCCTGGAGCCTCTTCCCTGACTCCTGCCCGTGCAGTTGCTCTGCCCCGCGCCGGCCCTGCCAGCTGGGATGGGGCCGGGCCAGGGAGCGGGGAGGGATGCCAGAGGGGAGATTAGCATCTCACCCCAGACAAACAGATGGAGGCAGAGTTATCGTTATCCTATTACCTCCAGGCTAAGCGGAGAAGCCGTGCGGTGTGCTCGGGCTGGCTGGTCAGCGGGTGCTCGGGGCTCCTGCGGCACCGGGATGTTTTTCTGGGGTGGTGGCTGCCCCGACACCGGCGCTGGATAGTGTCTGCAGCGGGCAGCGCCGAGACCCTGGGAACAGGTCGGGTATGCGCTCCTGGAAGTGGGGTCAGCACCGGCTGCCCAGAGCTCTGGCAGGGAGGTCAGGGTGCCTGTGAGGTTGGGGTGCTGGGGCGAGCAGGGGCTGTGCTGGGGCAGGGACGAGGCCATCGCGAGTGGGGCTGAGCAGGAGGATGGTGGTGGGACCTTGCTGGTGGCAATGATGGTGGGGTGGTAGGTCCTGGCAGCAACAGGGCTGTCCAGGATGCTTTGCAGATTGTGTAATTCCTGGCGGTCCGTGGGTCTCTTGCTTCTTGCTGTGTTGCGCTCCTGCTAAGCTGGGTCCGGGAGGGAGGACGAATGGTGCAGGGTTGCAGCAGGCACAGGACGGTGCAGGGCTGCAGCAGGCACAGGGTGGTGCAGGGTTGCAGCAGGCGCAGGACGGTGCAGGGTTGCAGCAGGCACAGGGTGGTGCAGGGCTGCAGCAGGCACAGGACGGTGCAGGGCTGCAGCAGGCACAGGACGGTGCAGGGCTGCAGCAGGCACAGGACGGTGCAGGGCTGCAGCAGGCGCAGGTCTGTCCCAGTCGCCATTGGTGCTGCCTGGCAGTGGGACCTGCTGGTGGGGCAGGGGGCAGTGGGTGCAGGATCGGGGACCCCAACCGGGGGTGCACAGGGCATCACACGTGCTGCAGGCGAGCGTGTGGCTGCGGTTACCAGGGTGACTGTGTTAAGTGACGTTCCTATGGCTACGCACCGCTCCAGCTCTGAGTTGATGCAGGGGGCATGTGCGAAGCCCCCCAGATCCGCCAGCCCCCCGGATCCCGCAGTCCCCAGGATCCCCCAGACCCCTGTTTCTCCCGGTGAGGCTGTTCCCGTTGCAGCCATCCCCAGGCTGTGGCTCTGGGGACACCTTCCTGGGATGGAGAGGCTGCACAGGCAGAGCTGTCCCCGGGTGGTGGGCTCTGCAGACCCCAGGGCCTGCGGCTGCTCCAGCTGTCCCTGTCCCTGCTCCAGCTGTCCCTATCCCTGTCTGGGGCTGTGCCCTGTCCCTGCTGGAGGCTCTGTGCCTGGCAGGTCCCTGCAGTTTGCAGACACCCTTTGGGACAGCCCCTGCGTGGTGGGGTTCTGGGGACATGTCCCCACTCCAGCAGCAGTCACCGCGTCCCTGGAGCCCTGCGCTGGTGGTGGCAGCTGCTGCCAGGTGCCCTCCCGGCACACGGAGCCCGTGGATCCCAGCCGCGGCGTGGGGGAATAGCTCCTGCAAACTTCAGTCTCCGGCCACCCCTGCCTGTCCCCCGGCTCTGTTCCTCCCTCCAGCTGGGTGCACCCTGAGGGGGGTCCTGTGGGGACAGGCTGGGGGGCTGCGTGGCCTGGGGGGCTGGCTCCGAGCGCGTGCTGCACTGGGAAGGGTGAGGGCAGCCCGGGGGCAGGGACCGCGGTCAGCGATGCTTCGCCGGGGTCTGGGGTAGATACAGGAGGGGCCGGGGGCAGGAGGCAGCGGGGACCTGCCCCATCGCTGGTGGAGAGGAGCTGCCCCCTGCCCCTCTGCCCCTTGCCGGCATCGGCACCGTGCCCCTATCCCCCCGGAGAGCCAGGCGCTGCTGCAGCGGGTTTGCTCCCCGGATTGGTGCGTCGCAGGATTTGCCCTTTAATCACGGGCACATCCCCAGTGACCCAGTAACCCTGGCAAACGGGGAGAGGGAAATCGATGGGCAGGAGGATTACCCGGCAGACCCCGCGGGACACGGCGGCCACACGCGGCTGATCAATGAGTGCTGCTCCCCCTTGTCAGTGCTGTGCAGCGGGGCCACAGGCAGCACGGTCCTGTCCCTGTCCCTGTCCTTGTCCCTGTCCCTGCGGGGTCAGCTCTGCAGGACACGGCAGCGGTGGCAAAGGACGAGGCTGCACCGGGACGGGCTGGTTTGTGCTCCCCGGCACGTGGGGCTGGGACGGAGCCATGGCAAACAGCGGGGCTGCCTGACCTGCTTGTGCCCAGATAAGTGACGAGGACGCCCTGGCTCCGCGGAGCCCTGGCAGGGGCTGGCAGGATGCCGAGGACCAGCCCGGGGGAGTTGGGAGGTTGCCCCCCAGCAGCCCCCAGACTCCTGACACCCTGCTCCGGGCTCCGAGCTCAGCCCCGCAGCGGGGGCAGAGCAGCACCATCCCTCCCGCCGCCGTCCCCCCCACCGAGGCCACCGAGCCTCCCACAGTGCCTGCGACCATCGACCGCGCGTTCCAGCCGCGGCCGCCCCTGGTAAATCAGTAACGCCTGGGCTGCGCGCGAGGCAGCTCCGCCGGGCCCATGGGCATCGCCGGCCATGCCAAGGCGGACGCTCCCCACTCCTTGGAGGTGAGGGCTGGACCCCCGCAGCGCGTGGGAGGGCTGGGGGCTCCGGCGGGGCTGTTAGGTGTCACCCAGGGCTCCCTGGTCCTGGGAGGACGCGGAGGTGACGAGGAGCTTGTACAGCCCCTGTGAGCAGAGCCGGGGCCAGGCTCGGAGCCACTGCAGGAGCGGGGTCAGGGGTGCGGTGGGGGCTGCTGGGGGGCATCGGGTCTGGTCTCTGGAGGGGTGAGCAGAGCCTGGGGTGCGGTGGGGGCTGCTGGGGGGGGAACCGGGTCTGGTCTCTGGAAGGGTGAGCAGAGCCTGGGGTGCCATGGGGGCTGCTGGGGGGCATCGGGTCTGGTCTCTGGAGGGGTGCACCATGGGACACTGCGCCATGTCCGCAGGGTCTGGGGGGACAGGGCTGGGCTGGGGCAGCGGGTGGCTGTGCTGCCCTGTCCCCAGTGCTGCTGCCGGGGGGCTGATGTGCAGTAGGTCGGGGATGTCTGTCCTGGTCGGTCCTTTCTCCAGCAGCGGGGCAGAGGTGGTTCCCCAGTGCACGGGCCCGTTCCCAGTGACTCCAGTGTGACAGCCCCAGATGCCGCGCTCTGCACCCACCCTGGCAGTGACACCCCAGTGGGATGCTGGCTCTCCCCTTGCCCCCCACACCCACTGTGTCACGGGGAGCCCAGGAGCACAGGGACCTGGTGGAGCTTGTGCCCGGCCAGCATGCAGCTGGGGGGAACCGGGGTGCGTGTGCTTCTCCCCATCAGCATCACCCAGTACCTGGTCCCTGCCAGTCGGTGCAGCATGAGCTGTGCTCCCCTGCCACCTCTCCTGGGGGAGCAGCATTTGTGCTGGGAGCTCCCGGCAGCCTCCTGCACCCACCCAAAGCACCAGCCCTGGCTGTGCGGGCACCTGGGGACACAGCGGGGCAGGTGTTGGGGACGCAGTGGGACAGATGCCAGCGAGGCGGATGCTGGGGATGCGGTGGGGCGGATGCTGGGGACATGGCAGGGCAGATGCTGGGGACATGGTGGGGCAGATGCTGGGGAGGCGGTAGGGCGGATGCTCGTTGCCTGTCTCAGGAGACCCTGCTCCTCAAAGGGCCGGGCCTTTTGGGAGTCACAGAGCCACTGGGCAAACTGGTGGAGCCGTGAAGCCCGCGGCAGTGCACGGTGCTGGAAGGGGGCAGTTTAACCCCCATTCATCCAGGGAGCGCTGCCCGTCCCGGCAGGCTGCACCGCGTGCTGTAGTGGAGCGGTGCTGGGGCTGGCTGGGTGCAGGTGAACCCGCTGCGGTGTTCGTGGCCACAATGCCGGGGTGGCCACCAGCCCTTGCAGAGGGGGAGGCAGAAGGTGTGCAGCTCGGCTTTGGCTCCACGCTGAGACTCGTAAGATCTCCCTGCATAAGGTTGTCGCTGTTGCTGCCGAGGCGTTGGCTGCTCTTGTCCTTGTTCCGTGTCGATGCTCCCCAGCAGATGTGAGCATCTGCGGGACTGCTGGGGGGGAGCTGGTACCTGCCGGCCATGGGCGCTCTGGGGGACAAGGGTTTTGGAGCCGGGAAAGGCAGGAGCCATGCACAGGGCTCCTTTGGAAGTGCATTGTGACCCTAAGTATGAATCCAGCCTGCGACCGGTCCTTCCAAGTCTGTGAGTCCCTCCAAGTGTGTCCCCAAGGGACGGGGTCTGCCGTGCAAGGGAAGACCCCCGAAGTGGCACTTTTAGCTGCCAAGCGCAGCCTGAGCGTGGGTCTGACTGCTGCCGGTGATGTGTGTGTAAACACTGACATAAACCGAGGGGAGAGGAGCTGCACCGCTCGCAGACGATGCTGACGCAAGAGCCGGGCAGGCTGCGGTGGGTGCGTGGGCTGAAATTAGGCCATTTCCAACCAGCACAGCCAGCACGGGGCTGAGACAGCTTTCCAGGAAGGGGCAGGAGAGCGAGAGGAGAGCTGGAGGAAGGAGCTGGGCAGGAGGATTTTGGACGAGGCACCTGGCGTGCCAGCAGCCCTGTCCCGGGGGATGCACAGAGCAACGCCCCGCGCTGGGGTCTCACCCCGGGCTGCAGGACCCGGTGCCGGCGCTGACAGCAGCCGCAGCTCTTTGTGTCCCTCCAGCCCGCTTCCCACCCTGCCACGGGATGGGGTGGCAGCAGCGTCCCTCCTCCCCGGGAGGTGACAGCTTCCCCGTCCCAGGAGCTGCTCCAGCCGCACCGCCTGGTTCCTTGGAGGAACGTGAAGCTGGGGCTGCACGTTTCTGCGCTGGGTTTGGGTTATCGGTGCTGCTGGTGGCACGGGCAGGGAGCTCTCCTGGGCTGGCGAGGCGTCACTTTCTTTGATGGAAGAGTTGCTGATTTGTTTCTGTCCCTATGAAATCTTCCTGAAAGATTAGATAACTCTCTTTGATGGTTTTTCATCCGTTTTTCCCGACTCATTGGATTATAATTTCTAAGATACTCAACTTGTATCTTTTTTCAAGATTAGTGATTTTATTTTTTTTTCCTCAGCAGAAAAGTTGATTTAATAGGAGAAAATGAATGTGAATGACTCTGCAAGTCTGTAACGGAGTTTGGGGACGGGGGTGGCCAGTCCATTTTTCCAACCATTCACAGTTGTGTCTCAAAATTATTGTGAACTAATGAGGTACCCGAAGATTGAGGGGAAAAAAAAGCAAGAACAGTCCTGACAATTACCATCTGGAGCATTTGATTTCTCCCCCTAGTGAAAAGACAAGACAGGAAAAAAATGAAAGAAACAAAATCAATGAAGGGTGATAGCTGAACAGAACGGCAGGCAGCAGACTGCCGGCTCGGATGGGTGCCGTGGCCGGGCTGGGTGGGGAGTCCGTGTCCGAGGGAGGAGGGCAGCAGGGGGGAGCCAGGCCCCTCTGCCCCCAGAGGGAAGCATCTAGGGGGTCCCGTGCAGAGCGGTGCCTGCCATCAGCGAGGGGTGCCCCTGCCCCATGGCATGACATGGCTCTGGAGAGGTGATGGACAGAGCTTGGGGTCCTCCCCCAGCACCTCTGGGAAGATGAGTCCACATCCCGAGTGTTCCCGTGTTGGCTCCGGGCGTCCTGCAGCTCGTGGTCCTCGCCGGCTCCTGCTCTGGCTGCGGGATCTCCCCCTGCTCCGGCTGCGGGATCTCTCCCTGCTCCGGCTGCGGGATCCCCCCCTGCTCCGGCTGCAGGATCCCCCTCTGCTCCGGCTGCGGGATCTCCCCCTGCTCCGGCTGCGGGATCTCTCCCTGCTCCGGCTGCAGGATCTCTCCCTGCTCCGGCTGCAGGATCTCTCCCTGCTCCGGCTGCGGGATCTCTCCCTGCTCTGCCACTTGCGAGGGTGTCACCAGCGTGCGCTGCCGGTGTCCCATCTGTTCCAGGGCTGCCTGTTCCGCGTGGACGCGTGCCCACGGGATGCTGTCACACCACGTGTTGTGTTGCTGATTGTCTCCGTACTACGTGCGTTTTTCTGAGCAGAACTTTGTGTTCCTCCTGTTCTTGTCTCTCATCTCTTCAGGGCTTTTTCACTTGCCTGCTCCCCGTTTCTCACCGCCTTTCCTTAAAGTGCTGCTTGAGCCCTTCTGCCAAGTCCCTAATAAGGATCGGGTCGAGTCCCGGTCCTTGTCCCGTGCCCGTGGCAGGACAGCCGTGGTGACAGCTCATTTCACATCGAACCCTCGGCTGCTCTCAGACCTGACCGCAAGGCTGTGAGAGCCCGTCTCCCATGTCTGGGGAGGCTCTGCACCCCCCAGCAGGCACCAGCCTCAGGGACCATCCCAGGCTGGGGACTTCTGACACAAGCCCTTCGTTAGCCCATCTCCTGGCCTCGCCGGGTGGCCAGCATGTGCACAGCATCCTCCGTGCAGACCCGGCTTCCCTCAGCCCCGCGTCCTCCACCAGGCCATCAGCTGTTGAGATGTGATGCTGCGGGCTCTCAGGGCTGTGACGGGTCCTGCTGAGGGTCCGTGTGGTCCCCGTCCTGCCCGCAGCCCCTCGCCGCGGTGTGCTGGCCGCTCCGCAGGACCTGGCCGTGTGCGGCCCCTCCAGGTCTCGCCGCATCTTGGTGCACACGTGAGGATGGGTCTGAACCTTGTGCCCCCCCCGCCTGTGCCCCCGTCCCCAGTGCTGCTGGTGGCAGGAGGGGACAGGTGCTGTGGCCCCGCGCTGGTGTTGCTGCTGGTTTCTTCCCCGGCCGTGAGCCGTTGGCGTGACGGAGCGATGTGCGGCCGGCTGTTGGGTTCCCAGCTGGGACTTTCCGTGCTCCTCTCTGGCCCTTTGTTCACAGATATTTCTGCCGTCTCCCTTCCTGCCCCTCGTACTCCTTTGTGCTGTGAGGCCTCGGCTCCTTCTCGCTGCTGGTGACTCACAGCCGTGTCATCCTCCTCTTCCCCTCGCCAGCCCCACCTCGTCCCTGGTGCCCCTGACTCAGAGCCCAGCCGGCTCCGGCAGCCCTCGCTTTGCCAGCTCCCTTCTCCGCTCCAACGCCGCCGTCCCTTCGCCTCGGCCCCGCGGGCTGCTGCGCCCCGGCACGTGCCCTGCGGAGCCGCGGGGACGGGCGCGGGATGCGGCACAGGGTGCGCGCCCAGGAGCAGCTCCCACGCCCCGGTGCCGGGCTAGAGCCCTTCTCAGACCCCGGGGAGACACGGCGGGACAAGCACCCTGGCAGGGCGTGGGTTTGGCTTTGCCGCTCGTACCTGGAAAGGGACAGGCTGGGGATGACTGAAACCGTCACGGTACCGTGTCCCCCCGGCTGGGCACAACAGCTTGGCCCATGCCAGGGCGCACGGAGACCGGGGGTGACGGGAGTCCGGGGTGCAGGGGACATGCACGGGCTGCCTGGTCCTCGCGTCTGTGACGCAGCAGCAGACGGGACCCAGGCTCTCCAGCGCAGGGTGGATGGAGGGAAAGGAGGAGCGCAGAGACCCGCCGGTTGCTCCTGGGCCGTTTGTCATTATCAAACCATGATTTCTGTTCGGGGGCTGGTGGCACGGAGCTGCAGTGCTCGGGCTGCAAGACCCTTAAAACTCCCCCTGTGACCCCGAGCTTCCAGGTTTTCCACAGCCGCGTGTCTCGCTGCTCGGAGGGTGCAAGGCACGCGCAGCAGATGCTGCTCCAGCTGCGGGAGTTGCCTGGGACCAGCCACCCTGGCAGAGCCCGGCTCTCCCCGGCGCCTGCCTTGTGCAGTCCCTCGGCCTCGGGGTGGGAGGGACGGGGGAAGAGCCATTAGTCATTTCCTGGACAGATCCAGGCCATACTGTAAATCTCCCCGCGGTTCGGGGGCTATTTCTGTTTGAGGATTGTCACGTAGATTAAAGCCTTGACTCCCAGCCAGCGATGGACCGGACACGCGCCGTGCGCCGTCCTGCCGGGCTCAGCCCAGCTCCATCTGCTCCCGGCAGGGTGGGTGCTGCCCCGTCCCCACCTGGGCGCAGGGGCTCGACCCGCTGGGCAGCCAGGGTCCTCCCGGGGGGGCCCTGGCAGAGAGAGGAGCCCGTGGCGGTGGCTGCTTGTGTCTCTGCTCTGTGCTGGAGCGAACCGTGCCCGTGCCCGTGCCTGCCACCGCGGGTCAGCCACCCCCCCGCTCACAAAACTTTGGCACAAGGACACCGCTGCATCCTGTTGCCCCAGCGTGAGCGGGTTTGGGAAGCCCCTGGCCGGCAGCCCCAGCTCCTCGCGATGGCTGGTGGAGGTGCTGCTGGAGCCCACAGCCGGGACCAGGCTGGTGTTTGGGGGTGGGCATGGACACGCACTGGGTGGTGACCCCTCTGGACAGGGGTCTCAGGGACCGTGCAGCAGGCAGCACCCCAGCACCTGCAGGATGAACGGTTTACAGGGACAGAGCCAAGGCTGTAAAGCCCAGGACAGGCAGGGTGCTGAGACCCCCGAGCCACCCCTGCTGGTGTCCAGCCTCCCTCGGGCAGACAGAGAGAGACCCCCCCCCCAGTTTCCAGCTGTGCTGGGGTGTGTGATGGAGGATTAGCTCCAGCTGGGGGACGGGGGCACGGGGACGAGCTGCAGGTGTTGGTGGTTTGGAGAGAGGGCAGTTGATCAGGGGAGGAGCTGGAGCAACCCCTCCTCTGCCCTGGGGGGCTGTGTCCAGACCCTCCATGGTGGCCCTGGTGTCTGCACTGTGCTCTGAGCCCCCCGGGTGAGCAGAGGCTGGGGGTGTCTGTGTGCCTGGGGTGGGGAAACGGGGGACAGGTCTGTGCTTTGGGGACAGGGGGAGGAAGGGTCCCTTCGGGGGGGCTGGTGGGTGTCGCTGTGCTGGGGGCTGTGCTGGAGAGGGCACGCAGCAGCGGCTGGTCCTTGCTTGGGGGGACACTTGTGGGGATCCCTGCGTGGTAGGGGGGCTTCTTGGGGATGCCCCACCATGGGGGTTCCCATGATGGGTGGGAGTGCTCCTCTGCAAGACCCNTGCAAGGTCCCTGGGGGGGTGGTCTGGGTGGAGGGGGGGGAACCCCACGGGGTTACTGAGTGGAGGGTGGGCGTCCTCTTAAGTCCCAGCTGGGGGGGTTCTTGCCCGGGGGGGGGTGGTCCCAGCCGGGGTCTCCCCCCGGGTGCCGGTCTCGTCGCTCACCCCCTGTCCCCCCCTGTCCGCAGGGCCCCCGGGCGGGCTGTGAGCGCGGCCCCCGCCGCCGGTGCCGTGCCCGGTGCCGGCCGCCCCGCCGCGCCGCACGGAGCATGCCTCTGAGCCCCGCCGGCAGCCAG
>VZTO01009447.1:181754-214404 GCA_013400615.1 Syrrhaptes paradoxus | reverse complement strand
CGCCGGGGAGCCGGCCGCCGGCCTGCGGGAGGAGACGCGGCTCGACCCGGCCCGGGGCCCCCCCGGGCCCCGCTCCCCCAAGCTGGCGGCCCCGGCGCGCATGGAGGAGCCCGCGCCCGGCGCCATCGTCGTCCGCATCGGCATCCCCGACCTGCAGCAGACGGTGAGTGACCCCCGCGGCCCCCGACCCCCCTCCGAACTTCGCACCGCCGCGGGGTGGGGGGCGGACCTGCGGTGCCCCACCGCCCCTCTCCCCCTTGCCCCGTTCCCCGCCGCCCCGCTCCCCGTTTTCCCGCCGGGCAGCCCCCCCCGGTGCGGCCGCAGGGAGGGGCCGCCCCCGCCGCGGGGGTCCCGCACCGGCCGGGACCGGGCTGTGCTGCGGGGGGAGCGGGCACGGCGCGGGAGGGTCCGGTACCGGCACCGCTCCAGCCCCGGCCCCGGCTGGGCTGCGGGAGCGCGGAGCCGCAGCGCTGGGAGCTGGCGGCCGTGCGGGCGGGGGGTGTGCGGGCAGCGGGGCTGCACCGAGCCGCGGGTGGGCGTGGGGGGGCTGCGCGTGGGTGCGATGGGACCGCGACAGGCTCCAGGGGCCAGGCTGGGTGCAGCACGTTGGGGTGTGCTGGGGGCACCCCTGCACCGGACAGCAGCACATTGGGGTGTGGGGTGCGCTGGGGGCACCCCTGTGCTGTGTGGGGTGTGCTCGGGGCACCCCTGCACCGGATGGCGGCACATTGGGGTGCGGGGTGCCAGGCCATGGTGCTGGTGCTGCAGGCAGGACACGCAGGTGTCACCTGCAGGGACCCAAGGTGTGACACAGCACGGGTGCTATGGTGCGTGTCCCGGGGGGGCTGTGACGTGGATGGGCAGGGGGTGGCAGGTTGGGTGGTTACCCCCAGGCACAGCAGCAAACTGTGCCCCACCCCGTGGGGAGGTGCTGAGGAGGGTGTAGTGTACGGTGTGGGGGGGCTGTTACAGACTGGAGTGGTGCTGGGGTCCCCTGGGGTGCTGTGTGCTTGGGGACAGAAGTTCATTGAAGACCCAGTGAACTGGGTGCCCAGCCCAAAGCAGGGCACTGCTGGGGGTGGCGGGGACTAGGGGAGGTGAGAGCTCTCCCTCTTTGGTGGGGAAGGAGCTTTCTGTTGGAGCCTGGCGTGTGGGGTCCTGCTGGGTGATGGAGGGGCAGTGGCTGGGGACAGAGAGCCTGCTAGGGACAGTGGCACGGAGCCGAGGGGCTGGCACGCTTGCAGGCAGGGCTCTGCAGGCTCGGCTGCCAAGCGCTGGGGAGCGGCAGAGGCAGGCAGGCAGCGCTGCCTTTGCTGTCGAAGAATCGGACAGGCTCTGCTCTGGCCAGGACTGACCTTGTGCCGCAGAAAGGGCTTTACCCCCGCCCGCTCCTGCTGCAGCCCTGCTGGGGTTGTGAGCCAGGCTCCGGGGACAGGGGTCTGCTCCTTCCCTCTCCGCTGTGTCAGCCCCAGCACATCAGCTCCTCCAGCAGCCCTCTGAGTACCCATTCCTCAGCTGGTGGATGGACTTGGGTCTCATCCCCTGTGTGTGATGCAGCGTGGGGCAGGGTCCAAGGACTGCCGGTGCTCTGTGTGTTGCCGTGGTGTCACCTCTGCTGTGCTCTCCTTGGGCACCGATCTGCACCTTCCTTCTCTGCCTGAGTTTGTTTTGGGAGGAAGGAGTGATGCTGGAGCCAGGGTGTGTTGCAGCCCCCCACAGCCCCTTCCTCCTTACAAGTCCCCCACTGTATGGGGGGTAGTCCCAGGGTCAGGGTGAAGCAGTGCAGCAGCCCTGCCAGAGGGCAGATCCCCCCAGGAGCACTTCATGCTCAGCAGAGCATCTTTGCATGTCTAAAGCAGGAATTTCCCTCCCAGATCTCTCTTCCCCGAGGGGTGGATGCATATCAGAGAGCTGAAGAGTGGAAATGTTTCTGGTGCAGCCTCCTTGGGCTGGAGGTGGCAGCCAGCAGAGCAGGAGCTGCTGGGGAGACCCCGGGGGCTGCCTGGGGCTGGGGGCTGCTGGTGCAGCTCCCCTCCGATGGCCGATGTGGGCAGAGGTGCAGTGGCAGCGCTGGGGACATGGGGCAGCGCTGCTGGGCGCAGATCAGAGCCACAGCGCTCGCCTCCTGGCAAGCGCAGCCCGCACGCCGTGCGCCTGGCTGATGTGCAGAGGAATTGCTGCAGCAGCTGCTCAGGCTCCGGCTTTGCAGCGAGCGGAGCGGGAGCTCGCAGGTCGGGTGTGATGCTCGTGGAGGGGCAGCGCTGCCCCCAGCCCTGTCTGTGCTGCCCGTCCTGCGGGGCAGCGTGCGCTGGGTGTCGTGGGATGCAGGTGGGGAGCCAGACACCCCGCGTTGCTCCCTGTGCCGGGCTCCCGTGCTGTCACCAGCACGCTGTCACCAGCACGCAGCCGCGCTCAGGCTGGCGGCAGGGGCATCCCTTCCCTTCAGACCGAGGCAGCGCCTGCTGAGGGCTGGTGCTTTTATGGTTCAGGTGGGGGCTGCCTTCCCAAGCAGAAGCTGCCTGTTTTGCAAGCTCCTCCTCTCTGCTAGCTGAGGTGCTTTCACTTGTGTACAGGGAGGCAGGAAAAGCTCAGCTGGCCTAGCAGCGTGCATCTCTACGAGCTGCAGAGCGTCCTGTGCCTGGCCCTGGACTTCCTCGGGCTCCTGTGCATCATCTCCCATCTGGGTGCTTGCGGTGCTCATTCCTCACACCTTGAGCAGACGGGCTGGGTCCCCGTCTGCAGGGTGACATCCAGGCAGCTGGGGGCCTGGCCCGTGTGAAAGGGGGCGAGGGGAGATGGAGCGCTTGACCCTGTCCCATGTGCTGCTGCTGCGCTTGCCGCTGCTGTCCTGTCCCTTCCCCGAGGGGCTCCGGGGTGTGCTGGAGGGTGTTTGCTGTGTCTTGAAGAAGCTCACGGGACAGATGCTCTGGAGCTGTGTGTATTCCCTGATGTCTCGTCCCCTCTGATGGGGCTGGAGTAGTGTCTGCACCCCGAGAGGGATCCCCCAGCCTGGGGCTCGGGTGGGCTGAGCAGAGGGACGGATGTCGGTGGGCAGGGATAAGGCACGGGACCCTCTGGGCACCCGCAAGAGCGGCAGTCTGGTGCCTGCTGTGTGATGGGGACACTCCTCGCCTCCTGACCCCGCTCTGCGTCACCTTCCTGCGCTGTCCGGAGGCTGAGCTGTCCCGAGCGATGGGGCACACGCGTCGGGGACCATCCAGGGGGGCTCTGCTCTGGGTGGGCGCCTGCAGCGCGCGGCGGATGGATGTGCCGTGGCTGTGGGCTCTGCTTGCAGTTGGGGATTGTCTCTTTCAGGATCTGCAGGCGCAGGGTGGACGGTAACCACTCAGACCCCGTTAGCTGCCGGCGGTCCGGAGATCAGGAGTGCAGCTGGGCAGAGTTCAGTTTGCTCAGGTTCACGGCTTCTGTCAGGGCTGGAGCCTCCGGGTGGGTTTCGGACTGAAGCGGCTGAATTTTCAAGTTCCCCAGCTCGGTTGGAGTTGTCTCCGAGCCTCTTTCAGGTTCCTTTGCAGCTCTCCATCACGGTCTGCATGCAGCTGAAAGCCTTTGAATGGGCCGTTAGCGGCTCCTTTGTTCGGAGGGAATCTCCACCCGGGCTGTGACCTGCTCCCCGGCTGCCTGTCCCCCCGGGGCATCGCTGGGTTCAACAGTCCGAGCAACCTGCTCTGAGCTCCGGGAGGAGAGGCTGAGCTTCAGGTGTTGGCAGGACCGGAAAGGGTTCCCGGGGCGGTGGTGGCAGAGGCTGGGGCAGCGCTGTGCTTGGGGACACCCCGGCTCCCCGCCGGACCCCCGGCACCGGGGTGATGCAGTTAGCCTGTGGGCTTTGGGTCGATCTGCCCCACGTACACCGTGATACGGATCGACACGGGGACCTCGCGGTTGCACAGAATCCGTCCTTGCCATCGGCTGCTGCACAGGAAAATAAGAGGCTGTTGTATTGGAGGAGGAAAAGCCACCCGGATGGCGGTGTAGCCTCTGAGCAGCGGCGTGTGTCGGTGTAATTAAGGACGGCACAGCGCGGTGTTCACGCGGGGCAGAGCCGTTGTGCTCCGTGCCCAGCGCCTGCTGCAGACCGAGTGCCGCTCTCCTCGCTGGCTCCGGGGATTGTCTCCAGCAGGATCCAGCACCCGCTGGGATGCTCTGGGTGCTGCCGGCTGCCCTCGTGCATGTCAGTGCACTGCGGGAATGAATCCGGGGAGTCCCCTGCTCCACGGGCTGTGCAAAGCCCAGCGGGTGTGCAGGGGCGCGCAGGGTGCTGTGACCGGACTGGGCTGAGCGGCAGAGCGGGGCCGTAGCCCAGGGTCCCTGTGCAAGCCTCTGGCCACTGTCTCGCTCCCTGCTCGGCTGTGCTGGGGAAGCAGCGGTGTCGGGCGCGGAGTTCCCTGTGCCTGCCGTTAGTGCTGTGCTGGTGTTCTGTGCCACGGACCCACTCCGTACCGCAGCTGGGGGACAGGGAATGGATCTGTTCTGACAGCCTGGGCTCTGCTGACTCCCAAGATAGCCATTTATTTGGTGTTTGGTAATCTGGGAACCTCCCCTCCTCTTTTAGCCCTGGTCTGCAGGAGCTGCTGGTGCATGCTGGTGCACGCTGGTGCTGGCCCGTGCACAGGAGGGGAGTGTCGCCCCAGCACAGGAGAGGGGAGGGAGGCCAATGTGCGAGGTGAGGATCCTTCTTGAAGCTGCTGGAGCTTCTCTATCTCACCCGCCTGCTCCTGCGTTTGACCTGCAGCTGCCTCTCTCCGGGAAGAGCTGTTCCTGCTCCGCGTTTGGCTGCGCATCGCTCCGTGGGAGGGGGTGGTGGAGGCCCGGGATAAAATTATCCCAATCACCCACAGGGTTTATGGGATGATGGTTTGTTTTTTAAGGAGACAGGAAGGCTTGTTTCTCTGGAGCAGTTATGATTTGTGGGTCTGTACCATTAAAGCACGTTCAAAAACTGATGCCCGGGGTCTTGGGGCAGGAGCGCTTTGGGAGCGAGTCCCAGCCTGGCGGGTGGTGGGACGAGGTGACGATGCAGGGGCAACCCCGGGAGAGCGCAGAGGTGCCTGCGGCGGTCCTCGGTGTTCCCTGCCTGCAGCGTGTGCTGGGGCTGAGCTCCCGCGGGGTGTCCGACCAGCCCGGGGGATGTCCCGCGGGAAACGCCTCCTGCAGCAGCTGGTGGCCAGCGCCGGCCGCCCTCTGCGTGGCCAGCTGCCACCGCGGTTGGCATTACGGAGCGATGAGGCGCAGGTTTTGTGTTCGCTTTTCCACTGAAAGCAGGAAAAACTTGTTCCCAGGAACCATGGCTCGGCACATCACATAAAAAATGTATACGCGGGGAGACAAGAGCCTCTTGCAGACGAGTGGTACTTGGGAAGCTGCGAACTCTCGGAGCGCTGGAGCCTATTGAAGCAGCTTGGAAAGATCTGGAGGAGTGGGGCTGTACAGCTGTGAGACTTCCTCCGGAGATTTCCAAGGGCTTTTCTTCCCCATTGTGTGCTGGCAACTCTTTTTCTTTTCCCTTTTACATCATGTTAAAGCCAGACCAAGGCGCTGCTGTGGGTTAAAATAACATTTTCCCTGTTAGCTTTGACCTGCAGCTGCTCCCTGCGGGTCAGTGTGCACCGTGGAGCCCGGGAGGGGATGGGGCACCTTCGGCAGCCTGGCACATCCGGGAGCTGCTCCGGGTGTGGAGCAGAGGCTGTTCTCCTCTCCTGGGTTGTGTTCAGCTGCGTCTGGTGTAAAAGGCACCATGGGCACTGCTGCTGGCAGGAGGGGTGGCTGCTCGTCCCTGCCCCGTGCGGAGCCGGCACTGGCGCTCGGGGATGAGGGTGGGTCTGGGGGAGCTGGGGGAGGCGGTGCCCGGCGTTGTTCCAGCTGTTTGCACTGGTGGTGCCCGGTGTTCCAGCTGTTTGCGCTGGCCGACACCAGGGATGTGTGGTGAGCTGCTGTGGCACGGATGGAACCTGTGGTTTAAATGTACACCCACCCACGCCGCGCTCCGCTTGGGTCCTTATCTGCGATCACAAATCAGGAATGAAAAGCTCCAAATCATGTTCTTGGATTTTATCTTCTCCAAGGTAATGTTTAACTCGAGGAATGACAAGCCTTGCTTTACCCCTTTCCCAGGGGTGGGGAGGACGTGTCCCGTGTCCCGAGGCCACTCCTGGGCGTGCGGGCTCCTCTCCTCTGTCCCAGGCTTCACCTCTCCCTGGTGTCCCAGTACCACGTAGATCCTAAAATCCCTTTTTTCAGGCTGTTTTTTGCTCATCTGTGTGAGCAGTGAGGGGAAAAAAAAAATTGGAACTTTATTGCTGCCCAGGGAAAATGTGGAGGTCAGGAGCTGGCCTCCGGAGTGGTCCGAACCTGTGCTGAAATCTTTGATCCTTGGCCAAAGCATCTGCTTTCTGCTGCGGTGGAAATCTCTGGCTGTCAATAGTTGTATTGGATTTTTCACCCCTTTTAGGGGAGAATCAAACCACTTATGCGCACGCTTGGAGCTGCTTTTTGATTACAAGCTGCACATTGTTTTTCCATAGGAAGCCGGCCTCTTTCAGATCCGATTAATAGCGCTCGATGAATGAGGCAGCTGTTCCACTTTTTCTCATCTTTCTTATTCACTGTGCAGCCCCGTGCTTCATTACTGTGCGCCGCTGAATGCGGCACCGAGCATGGCGTATTTTAAAGTCCCTTTGTAGCTTTTTTCGTGTCTGTTTTCCCAACACAAACGTGTGAGCGCTCTATCAGCATCCCGACGGTAGGATCTGTAGAAGAGTGGCCCAGATCCTTGGTGTAACAAACCGCCGCATTTTATCAGTGTCCCTCGCACCGAGCTGGGTGGGTTGGGGTGGGCGCAGCGTAGCCCCCTGGCCAGCGCGGGTCCGGGTGCGGAGCTGGAGCGAGCCGAGGAGCCCACCCAGGTGAGCGTGTCCACACCGTGCCCAGTGTGCAGGTGAGGCTCTGTCTGGAAGCGCTCTCTTTCTCTGGGTCGCCCCTCTCTCAGGGTTGTCTCAGTCTCTCGGACACTAGGGCTCGTATCCGCGTTCCAGGATTGTGGTTTTGGGACTCTCCCTGCTCCGGGATCGTTGGCTGGGAGCAGGCTGAGCCTTGGTCGTCAGGTGATGAGCAGTGTCACTGTGTGTCACTCGTTTGTACAGTTGTATATGTTACTATCATCGTTATTATTTTCAATGTTATTGCAGTTTAGTGATTAAATTGTTCATATCCCCACCCACGACTCTTTTCCCTTCACCCCTTTAACTCTCTCCCCCATCCCTGGGGGGCCAGGGGAGGGTGAGCAAGCAGCTGTTGGGTGTTTGGCTGCCGGACAGTGTCAAAACCACGACACCTGGACCGCAGGGACAGGCTGGGATGGAAATGCTTCATCTCCCCCAGTGCCTTCAGCCAGAGGGTCCTGAGCGGGCGCAGGTGACCGGAGGGACATGTGGGGCAGCCCCACGGTGTCTGTTGCTTGTAGGTGCAAGAGATGTTCTGGTTGCTTTCCCATTTCCTACGAATCCAGCACAGGTGGTTTAGAGTAGCTGTATTGAATTTGTTGGTCCTCAAAAATATTTTAACATGCTAAATGAACACATTTTAATACCAATTTTTATCTTAGTCCACTTCGACTTAAATCATAAATCAAAAGCTACTCATCCTCTATTAAGTAAGAAATACGCTGCTCACTCTTTTCTAAAATATTCGGGTAAAATTAAAAACCTGAATTTATATTTTACATCATAATTGCTTAAATAGATGCGTACAGCTGCAGCGTATCTACTTAGGAAAAAGCACTTTGGGTTGTAAAGTCTTTCTCAAATTGCAGATTAATCTAATGTAATGGTTGTGAATTGATCCGACTCAGCCTTTCCGTAGGAAAATAGCTAACAACCACCAGCGCGAAACAGCATCACTCTCCATTATTTATAGCCAGGTTTCCTGCCGGATGATTCATCACAGTTAAAATTGGTGATCCCTTTGACTTCAATCAATCCCCTTTGCTGTGTCGTGTGCGTGGAGGCAGGCGTCGCCTGGCGTGGGAGAGCCGCGGGTCACTGCGCCCCATCTACCCATTATTTTGGGGACCGGGAAGTTTCTCAGCCAAGTGTTGTGCAACATCCTCTGGGACGCTGCGAGTGCGTTATTTAATGAGTTGTTTTGAATAAATGCAATTTATTTGCATAAAGCTGTTCAAACGTGATTTAAAGAAAGGCGCGTGGATGTGTGTGTGCGCCGGCGCGGCGGGTCCCTGGAGCGACAGCACCCGAGCGGGGCTGCGGGCGTCCAGCCCTTCCGCTGGGTTAGTGGCTGAGGAAGGACAGGCAGCGGGGTCCGTCCGGTCCTGGGGCGTTGGGAGCTGGGGACCCTTCCTCCAGGTGTCCGAGACAGCTCGGAGGAGCCTGAGGGTCTGGGGACCGGCTGAGGTGGCTCCTGGCACCGTCCCTGCTCCGAGCCTGCCTGGCTCTGCAGGTGGTCGCTGCCTCGTGGAATTGCCCTGCGAAGGCTTGAACGCGACACTGGCTAATGACATGCGTGCCTCCGTCTTGTGCATTTGTTCTGAGGCTGCAGCCTTCCCTTTGGATGGCGCCGGGGGGTCCCTGTCACTGGAGGGTCCCCGGTGCCAGCGGGTCCCCGGCACAGCCGTTGCACGTGCGTTGGGCTGGTGCACGGGCAATCCTGGCGCGAGGGTGTGGAGCTGAGGAGGAGAGGGCGAGGGCGGGCGGTTGGAGCTCCGGTAGTTGCTCTGGCAGTTGGTGTCGAGCATCGCGGGTCGTTGCGACACCCTGTGTCGAGTTTTGCTGGGAGAGGGGGTGGGAGCAGGGGGGAAGCGTTTTCCTGGAGCTGAGCGGTCACGTTCTGTTTTCAGTGCTCTGTTCAGCCTCTCACAGAGCTGGGCTGTAAAGTGGGTCAACAGCAGTTAACTCACCCGAACGTTCGGGATGTGCCCTTCGCTGTTCGTGGCAGGCGCTGAAAGCAGCGCTGGGCCTTGTCTGTGTGCTGGGCATCATCTGTGCATGGACCATCGTTGGTGTGCTGGGCATCATCTATGCGTTAGGCATCGTCTGTGCAAGCGATGGGGCGAGGAGTCACAGCTCCCCCTTGGAGGCTCAGAGCCAGCGATGGCAGAGGTTTCAGGGGATGGATGGAGACAAACGAGAAGAAAGGTTTCACCCATGAGGAGCACACCTCTGAGATAGAATTTTTCTCTCATTAACATGGGTGATGCTTTTGCTTCCCTGACTTCCAGGTGGTCGTGCTCATAAATGTATCTGAGGCACAAATGTGACCCGTCAGGTTGACTCCAGAGCCCCCAGCACCCTGGATGATCCGCTGATGCTCCCGTCCATCCCTGCCCCGTGCTGGACACAGCCTGGATGATGGCCCCCAGGTCCCTGCGGGAGCTCTGTCCTGCCACGTTTCTGTGTCCTGGCCTCTGGAATATTGTTCCTGGGTGTCCAGCTCCGGGAGGCAGGCTGCAGGACACAGGGCTGCTCCTTTCCCGGCTGGAGAACGGGGGGGTCCCTGCCCAGTGGGGCGAGGGGCTGGGGCGGGTGTTGGTGAGGGGCTCAGCGGGGGTGAGCTGTGCCCCCGTCACAGACCGGCTGCACTGGCCACCGTGGGAACGTTCCTTGCTGTTGCTTTTTGTAATTACAAAGGGAAAACCTCTTTTCTTGCAAAGTTTCTGCCATTGATGTGTCTGCAGGTTGCTGCATCGCCGTCTCCCCGTTGCACGAGGTGGCNGGGGGGGGGGAGCTGGTGGTGTTGGTGGTGGGCTGGGAACCAGGAGAGCGGGTGGCTCCGGGATGCAGGGAGCACATCACTGGTGGCGGAAAGGATCAGGAAGACTTTTGAGAGCAAGCAAGGCGTGAAGGAGATAGCAGACACGTTTTCCTTGGGGTGAATTGTCAAAACGGGGAATTTTTCTCTCGTCTTTCTGAGCTCCGTGCCCCCAGCCATTGCAGACCCGCCGTTCAGAGGGTTTGTAGCTCGAGGGTCCAGCCGCTGACCCGCTCCGGGAGCTGACGGTGTGTTTGTGGCTGGTGCGGGCAGGGCAGGGGGGGTTTCCCAGGTCGTGGGAAGGAAAGTGCTTGGAAGTTGTTCTGCTCCGTGAGCGTGGGTCCGGCTCTGGAGCCGGCACCAGTGCCATGCGCTGAATTTTTTTGGGAAAGAAGACGCGAGGGCAGCTCTGCCCGTCTTCCCTTGCCTGTGCTGGGCGGGCACAGGGAAGGTAATTGAGCCGTAATTCACAGCTACTGGGGGAAAGCACGGGCCGCGGTGTGAGCAGCAGTATTGGAGCTTTATATTACAGCTCTCTCCAGGGGAGATGGTTTTTATTAAAATCGGGGTTGGTGGAAAATTCTGAGATTAGCATCATTTTTAATGCATGGTTCTCTGTGGATCAGCCCAGAAAGAGGCTTCCTGCCGTCTCCAGCTGCCGAGCTGCTGGTGTTTCCGTGCCCGGCAGCACCGCGACGCGACGCCCGATGTGCTGAAGGTGCCCGGACGGAAATAAAGCTCTGAGGTGGTTTACCGGCATTTCCAGAAAAAAGTGGATGAGAGATCTTATCTGAAAAAAACCCACACAAATTATTGGGGATTTACAGTAGAAGTGAACAGTGCTGCAGACCCACTTCTTCCTAAAGCCTCTGGCACCTCTCTTCCCATGCAAGGAAAGTGTGCGCTGGCACAGCTGGAAGCGTGAGCAGAGGAAGGAGCATCTCTGCCCGCAGGGGTCTGTATTGGCACTGGGGGGCTGGGGGGCAAGTGCCCTATTGCGGGCAGTGCCAGCCCTCCTTGTCCATGGGGCAGGCGGCAGCCCCCTCCCCGGGCGTCGTGGCCCCTCCTGCCCGTGGCAGGGGTCTGTTCTGCTGGTGGATTCCTTCGGGGTTTATCGGAGCACGTGTCTGGATCAACGGGGACTCGGGTTCCTCGCGGCTGGAGCCGTTCCCTGGTCGCTGTGCCCGTGGGAGGGAGCGGGGGGACGGCATCGGAGCGAGGGGACGGCATCACCGGCTCCGGAGCTCTCCCGCAGCCTGGGCTCCCTCTGTGCCATTCATCCCCTCCTCAGCCAGCTAATTGAACGGTGATCACAAATTACGGGGTAACCTTTCGCAGAGTACACGCTGTCGGAGCTCCTCCTTGCCCACGTTTTGGGGATGCCGTGCGGCACATCGGAGCCTGCTGCTCGCTTCGGAGCGGTTTATCGAGCATGGATGAGGTGACTCATGGCGCTTTGTCCCTGGGCTGGGACCCGGGAGGGGGCTGCCCGTGCCCTGGGTCCGAATCCCCACCCCACCGCGCTGCCCGACGTGCACCCCGGCTTGACGTCGGTTTTCTGCTGTCTCAGCGTTTCTCGGGGGAGGGTTTGCAGGGGGCTATGAGCAATGGCAAACTTGGGCTTGACAAATATCCCACAGAAGTGGGTTCTGTGGTGGATTCTCTCCTTTTTTCCTCTCTCTCGTTATGTCCTGTCCCAGATGTTTTTATGGTAACGTGGGTTTTTTTTTTTTTAATTTTGGGCAACTTTTCCACTGGCTGCCTCTTGTCGGAGACTGGGAGGGCTGTGGAACAGCACCGTCCTTCGTTAGACATCCTGATATGTCAGGAAAAAGCAGCCAAAGCTCTGTTCGTCCCTTCTTGCTTGTGGGGATGGTGCCTGTGCCCCCCAGGGCTCGCCAGCTGCCTGTCCCTGGAGCCCCCGGGTCCCCTGTGATGTCTTTTGCACCCCATGAGCAGGGCCAGCTCCGGGGATCTCTGCACCTTGCCAAAGCGTCCCCCGTCCCTGTGCTCCTCCCTTTGCAAAGGCTCCGGAGGATTTGTCCTCACAGGGTTCCTGGGCGTCACCGCTCCTGAAAGCACGGCAGGGTCCCGGCTCACCCCAATCCGCGGCGCGGTCGGCGAGCTCAGGGTGAGAACAGGAGCTTTAGGAGAAGAAAACGTTAAATCCCCGATTACAGAATCAGCAGCGCAGTTACAAAAGATCTAACGGAGCGGCTTTTAGATACATCTCGCATTTACATTTTCTTTCTTTCAGCCGCGGGAAGCCGAGTTTTCTGCCTGGCAGCGTTCTGCATCCATGTCGCTCACTTGGAGCGCTTTGTGCTGCAGGAATCTCGGTCTCCAGTTTGCACTTTTCATTTCCAAGTTTGCGTGTACACACAGCGTCCCAAAGCCGGTCCCACCGCCTACCCCCCTCCTCTGCCGGCGATGGGACCTCTGGGTGCTGCGACCGCGCGTTCAGCTGCCCGGCTCTTGGAAGAGGAGCCCAGCAGGACGTGTGAGCACGTCTGAGAAAAAGCATCTCTGCTACCAGAGCCCTCCTGCTTCGCCTGCAGCCTGCCCGTTTCTCCTTTCAAAAAGTCAGATCACGTTTTGCAGACTGCTCAGTAAAAACCTTGGGGCGTTGCTCTCGGTGTGGCTGTGGGTTCACCAGCAGCTGGTGAAGTTGGGTGTTGCATGATGTTGGCCGCTGTTGGTCCTGGGGTCAGCCGCCCGTTGGCTTTGCCTGGGTCCCCCAGCCCCTGCGCTGGCTCGTGTCTAACGGGATCGGGGGTTCGCCTGCTTGGGAAGGGGCTGTGTGGGTCTGGTGTCAGCGGTGAAGGGTCTAACGGGATCAGGGGTTTTGCCTGCTTGAGAAGGGGCTGTGCTCGTTCGGTGTCAGTGGAGCATTGATTTGGTTTCACTATTAACCGTGAATTATTTGTCCGTCCTTGCAGGTGTACAGCACTGCAGTGATCTATTAAAGGAATCGTTGTGTTTTAATATTTGCTTTACTAATCTTTCCTTCGGTCACTTCAGAGTGACTTACCAAGTCAGAGCTGTTTTCTGAATTCCTCTCATTCTTTTTTTGGTACTTTTCTGGTGCTAAGGAGTCCTAATGTTAAAGCCTCGTCCTAAATGCGTCACTTGAGTGGTTCTGTGCTGTGATGCCTTTGCAGTGTACCTCCACATCCCAGAAGCAAAACAACTCAAAGACCCAGTCAGCGTTTTCCCAGCCTGACGTGCCCCATTGATGCTCTTCACCCAAGGAAGCAGGTTGTTTGCTTCTGTGGGAGAGGGCGGCAGGGTTCGCTGTCCCTGGCTGCGGGGAAGACGTGTTTTCTGATGCTGTCTCTCTCCCATCATCTGCTCTCTCTCTGCGAGGCTCCAGCGTGGTGCCAGGGAACTGGGAAATGGGCGCAGCAGCGGGTACCCGGCGTCCTGCAGCGCGGGGACTGGCCGAGGAGCTGCTCTGGGCTCCACACCCTGTGCAGAAATGAACTGCCTTCACAGGGAGAGCACTCAGCATCACGGAGCTCAGCTTGAACCTCCTTCCAGCCTGCGTCCTTCCCCGAGAGGACCCGGAAAAGCCTCCGGGCCCGTTATCCCAGCAGCTGGGACCGTGGGCACGGAGCTGCCTTTGCTGGGGGGCAGGGTCTGCTGTCCCCCGGCCTGTCCCGGGTGGGCGGGGGGCTCGGGCTGGGGATGGTTTGGGCTGCAGAAGGCTTGGGCTGTGGGTGGCTGTCCGGCAGAGTGGGTCGTGGCCGTGCTGCACCCGCGGCTCTCTGCAGAGGGCTCGCTGTGCTCGGCTGCTGCAGCAACCCCCGGGATGCTGCTGTGGAGGTGAGCCGTCGCGGTGCTCTGGTGTTTGCTCCGGGCGCTTGCAGTGTTCCTGGGGGAGAGCTGCGTCTCTCCTTGTAAGTAGGGATGCTGGGCTGTGCTTGTTTAGAAAAAACAACGAAGCAGAAGGGGCTGGGAAACGAGGAGCAGGAGGGCTCCATGCTCCCTTCCCACCCCTTTGGCTGCCTCGGCATCCCAACCGTGCTGCGAGGGATGCTGGAGCAGCCCTGACCGCGCACCTCTGCACAGAGCGGGAACGCAGCACGGACCAAACATGACGGGGGGTTGCGGAGCTGCTCCCCTGGACCCTTTGCAGGGCTGTGGTCACAGACTTGCGGGATCCTCGGGCAGAATCCGGGTGCTGACTTGTGCCAGGAACACGCGGTGCTGGTGCAGTGGATGGAGCAGCAGCGGGTCCTTTCTCTGGGGTGTTCTCTCCCAGGGGATCGCGCACCCGGAGCTGTGACGGACTCTGTCCATCTCCAAGCCTTTCTCCTCGGTGCTGGTGTTCTCCTCGTGCCGGGTTTCTCTCCGCAAGCACCGCGTGTGTTCCAGCAGCTCCAGCCCACCGGTGTTTGTCCCGCTGCTGGTGTGTGTTTATCGAGGCACAGGTTGATCTGGGGACTCGTGCTCCAAAGGAACTGGGGCTGGTGGGGGTCATTTCTCTTCCCTTTTCTGTGCTCTGTGTATTTTTCTACGTTTATTTTTCCCTCCCCCTCCTGTTGCTGGTAAATACATTCCCAATTTGCTGTCTCATGCGTGGGTCATTCTCAGGCATAGCAACCCGCATAGTTTCTCTCTTCTGCCGGGTGTGTGTGTGGGCGAACTTTCACAAAGCAGCGCTGGTTTTTGCTGAGTCTCTTTGTCTAAAATCATGTTGTGTTTTGTGGTGTAACTCACAACAGTATGTACTTGATGCTATAGCATCCAGTTTAGTTAGGATGCAGACTCCGCGAGTGTCATCTGATTTTCTTTTAATATCTTCGCTGTTTGATTGACCCCAGAGGCCGTCCATCCTCACTCCTCCGTTCGTGTCTTTGACATTAATTACTGTCGCTACTGTGTGTTTCTTCAGCCCTCAGCTGGTATGCTGTTGGCATATCCATGACAATTTTAATTAATTAAAATAATGCAAACCAGATGTCATGAAGCAATATTAAACAATGCCTCCAACCCGCGGCAGCGAGTCCGTTCCCATGGCCCAGTCGTTTCGCAGTTCTCTGCAGAAGGAAAAGGTCTGTGGGTCTGTTGAAGTCGCGCTTTTCCTGCTGACCTGGGTTTAATGCCCCAGCCCCAGCCGCCTTTGGCTCCTAGCTGGGTTTTGCTGGGGACCTGACATTCACAGGTCATTGGCATCGTTAAAGGCTTGGCTGGTTAATTAAACAGCCAGCCAGCCTGGCAGAGTCCTCCTCCCTGCTTCTGATGGGCGCTTTGTTGTTACTGGTTAATCGATGGACATTCATGCTTTTTTTTTTTTTTTAATACCCATCGTTTTATGACACGTGCAATGAGCAGCGAGCCGAAGCCTGGAGCGGTGACGGGGGGAAGGCAGCCCGGAGGCAGAACACACGGAGCAGCGGCGTGTGCTCGGGATGAGCGGCGGTGGATGCTGGGGATGGACCGTGCGCTGTGCAGGCGTCGGGAGGAGAGAGGCAGTGTGCGGGCAGGGAGCCGGGGGGAGAGGGCTCAGCGCCCGCTGATGCAGAGCAGCCACGGCCCCGGTGCGGAAGGGGAGGTGGTCAGAGCAGCGGTGCCTGTGCTTTGGCAAAGCAAAGCCATTGTCCCTCTGCTCCCTGAGGAATGTTTTGGTGTTACTAAAGCTGGGGATGCCCCATCCCTGGAGGGGTTCAAGGCCAGGCTGGATGAGGCTTTGGGCAACCTGGGCTGGTGGGAGGTGTCCCTGCCCATGGCAGGGGGTGGCACTGGGTGGGCTTTAGGGACACCTCCTACCAGCCCAGGTTGCCCAAAGCCTCCTCCAGCCTGGCCTTGGATTTGATAACAACAAAACTTAGAAATTAAGTCACGCATAGTTTTGATATTTTCTCTACTTCTGTTGAAATTCTTTTCCTTCTTGGTGATGCTGATGACAGCTCTGTGTCTTCCTCTTGGAGTTTCAGCAGCGCACATTTAATTCATGTCCTTATTTTAGTTTGCATTAGACCAAAGTCAGTGTATGGACAAGATTTTTTTATGGCTAGTGACCATTTTTTTTATTGCTGAGAAGCCTTTCCCAGCCCCAGGAAGCTGTCATTTTTCCGTGGTGGTTAGACCATTTTCAGTCCGCTGTGTTTCCCTAGGTTCTTATTGCATGGACACATTCAGTTCTTGTCTTTTTCTTCACTGGTTGGTTTAGAATTTTTCCTACTTCTTTTGCCGTTGCAACCAAAGTAATTGCATCCTGCCTCAGGGTCTTTGTTTGCTGTGGGAAGAGCGATATAAATTTCCATACGGACCCAGAGGAATCTGCAGTATTTAAATGAAGCAGCCTGCCAGTACTGCAGCTGCTAATGGAAAAAAAATGCTAATTTTTTTTTAAATGGGGTAAAATACGGAGGTACGGCAGTCAATATCGGCCCTCTTAATACTGTTTAGCTTGCTATTAACTTCAGTGTATTTGACAGCTCGAAATTCCTTCGTACGGCGGCATTTTTATTGAAAACGTGGCAATAGTGTGAGGTTGTCCTGCATGAACCTGGAGGCTGCGGTTGCCTGGGAACACTCAAGCTTTGGGGTGGCTGCTGGGAGGCTGCCAAGGCTCCACGTGTTGGACAAATACTGGCTGCATTGATCACCCGAGGAGTGGTTAATAAATTTATCAACATTGTCGTTATTTTCTGTAATTAAAAGCCACCGGATGGAGGAGCGTGCCTCTTGCAGCGCTGTGTTTGGCTCTGCCGTGATGCCACCGCTCACCGGGTGAGCCCGGTCCCTCCCGAGCATCCTTGGGGCAGATGTGCCAGCCCGAGCCCGGTCCCTACTGAGCATCCTTGGGGCAGATGTGCCAGCCCGAGCCCGGTCCCTCCCCAGCATCCTTGGGGCAGATGTGCCAGCCCGAGCCCGGTCCCTGAGCAGATCAGCACCAGCCTGTCTAACGATGGTGTCCTGTTGTCACCTTGTCTGGGGCTGTTTGCATCAGCTCCCGAGGGGGTCGTGCCTGTTTATCTTCCCCGGGCCACTTCTGGTTTGGTCGTGGTCCTTCGCAGCCGCCTTCTCTTTCCCGACTGGAGAGTCTTGTCTAGCTGAGCCTCGCGCGGATGCTGCTCTGGGCTTTGGTTGTTCCTCCTGCGTCTGCGCCTTTTCCACCGCTGGTGTCCGCTTTCTGAACGGGGACCTGGGACTGCAGGTGGCCTTGAGGACACTGGTGTGCCAGGGGGTGACACGGTGGCACTTCTGTCCCTTTGGTCCCTGCTGTTCTGTCGGCTCCTGCGGAGCATCACTGGGGGGGGTCGTAGGGATCATAGAGATCCACAGGGACCTAAAGTGACATTAACCCCTGAGTGCTTTTGCTGACAACTCTTCTTTTTTTTTTTTTTTTTTTAATACGCATGTAGAGCAACTTATACTTGGAGCGACCACAATAAATTGTCTTTTATTCATTCAAACGCGGCGTTTTGCAGGTAGCTGTGCGCTAATGCCAGGTGTAGGAAACGGGGAGCTGCGTCCCGGAGAGCGTGGGGTTGGACAGGGGCAGAGTGGTCGGAGTGCCTGCACCCACGCTGCCACGAGCTGTATGAAAGCGCTCGGGGGATGCCCGGGGATGGAGGCAAGGGGATGGTGGGCTGAGGTGAGGACGGTATTTTGTGGCTGTGTGTGACAGCTGGGAGACAGATGCTGGAATATTGCCTCTGGCTCTGATCCTGTGCTTTCAGAAGTGTATTTAAAATTAAAGAGGGTGCTGGAAAGAGCAGCAGAAATTGCTTGAGATCTGGAGGAAATGCATCAGCTGCTCCTGCTCACGCTAAACCAGGCTGAGAGGTGACAGCGTTAGAACAGGGGCTGCCAGCAGAGCAAGAAACTGGTTCTGAAGAGTATTCAGTGTCACACGGGAAGATATAATGGGAAATAATGATTGTTTAGTTAAACCAGGGAAATCAAGTGAGAACCAAGACATGCCTCTCTTCACTGGGGATGAGTTCTTGCTTATTAATGTGTCCCAGCAGGGAGCGTGGTTTCCATCGTGTGATGCTTTCAGGCTCGGGTTGGATGCTGTTCAGGAACTGTTGGGCAAAGTCAGGTAATCTGGTTCGTTATGGGAGTTACTGGTTGAAACTTTGGGGGCAGTGGTCCGTTGCTCAGGCGGGTCCTCTCGGCTGTGGAGGTGGTGGATCGGAGTGCGTGTGCTCCGAAGGCAGCTGCTGTGTGCTCTTCCCTTTGGTTTCTCCCATCCACTGGTCCAACTTGGTTTAATTTGCTCCTTTGTACCGAGAAGTCCCGTGTCTCTTTTCCGTGTGTGTACCAGGACCGATCTGTCCCCTAGCACGTCTCGGGCTCGATGCTGGATGAACAGAAGATGTTATTCCCTCTTCTCCAGAAGCAGCTTTGCCCTACGTGGCTTTTTTTCAGCCCTAGATAGAGCTCAAGCTTCCCAGCTCCTCGTTTTCCAACTGACGGCAAGCTGGACGGAGGTGGTGGTGTTGCACTGAGCCAAGCGGGAGACGTTCCCGGGTCTGTGGAGGTGACAGCATCTCTGCAGCCTGCCTGGGGCTCTTCAGGGGGGTCAGCTGGATTTACAGGTCCGACACGCTGGCGTTTCCCCCGTGCTGTCCTTTGGGATGGAGCCGGGGGGTGATGCTGCCCTGTCCGTGCAGGCGGCTGATAGTAAAGCTGGTGTAGCTCTGAGAGGGAGGTTTTGCCTGAACCAGTCACTTAATCAGGGGCTGAAACTCTTTAAACGTTCATTTCAGGATGTGTCTGTAGCAGAGGCAGCTGCTCCTCGGGAAGTGCTGGCAGTGGGGCTGTGGGATGGGGCCATGGCATGGGGACGGGGCCATGGGATGGGCTGTGGGACGGGGCTGGCTGTCACCCCAGTACCCGTGAAGGGTTGCAATAAGGGGCTCTCGGACTCTTATTTTTGGAATGGACGTAGCTGGATGGCTTCCTGTCTCAGGGGGACGACGCAACAGGCAGGAGCATCCTTCCAGGCTGGCTCGTGAGCAGCATGTTTCTCTGGAAAGCCCCCCGAGCCAGGAGCCTTTGCTGGATCCTCAGCACCCAACGCTGCGGGAAGGGCTCGTGCGCCGGGCGCTTTCCTGCGGGAGCCCAGACCCTCCCTCCTGCCCTTTATCTGGTTTCCTTCTGGTGGAGGCGGCTTCTCCCAGCGCGGCGGATGCAGGGACAGAGCCTTCCTCAGGAGGTGACCTCAGCCCAGAGGTTCCTGTTGTTTCTCCAGCACATGCAGCTCCCTCTCTAACCGGTCCCCGTTCACCTTTCGCCAGCACCCAGCGCTTGGAGAGCTCGTGCTGCTTTCTCCTCTCCCCCGCTACATCCCCGAGTGACGGATGCTCTGCTCGGGTCCCTGCGGACCCAGCTCCATCCCTGGACCAGTGTCCCGAAGGGAAAGCAGCGGTGATGTTCATCCCGCCCCGTGGTCCCTGGCCAGTGGCCGATGCGCTGGGGCTGCTGCTGGCCCGCAGGGCTGGGGATGGGCTTGAGGATCCTTGGGGGGGCTCTGGGCTGTCTCGTGGCTCCGATCCCGGTGTGTGAGCGAGGCCAGGAGGATCCTGCGGGAGTTCTCACGTGGTAGGGGACCGGTGACGTCTGTCCCGGACCACAGGAAGAGCGTGCTGACAAAACTGCTGCTTCGGGGACAGGCTTTTAATGAGTAATTGGGAGGAAAAGCTGTATTGTTGGGGAAAACCAAATGTGGTCTTTTAAGGAAAGGTGAAAAAGTTGCCTGGCCTCGTGTTTTTTATACATAGCGTCTGTTCCTGTGACTTCATCCCAGTCCTGGTGTCCCAAGGAGCCGCGGCTCACCCCGTGCCAGCGCCCGGCTTGTGCTGCGGGACTGCCGCTCCTCCTCACCTTTGTCTCCTTTCCCTTCACCTTGTTCCTGTTTCTGTCATTTCCTGAAGGACAGGGCCACCAGACCTGCACGTGATGCAGCGGGTCGGGATGTGCTGCCAGTGGGTGGGTGTCCGGCAGCCCCTTCGGCGTGGCCCCGTCCCCCTTCGGCATCGCTCCAGCCCTGGTCCCAGCACGGCCGCGCGTGACGCCGCTGGTGCACCCCCGGGTCAGGAAGCCCTCCTGGCTGACCCTCGCCATTGTTTACCTTCTTCCTTCTACGCTTGGGGATCCGAACCAACGCGTTCTTGCTCTGGCACATTCATTTATGGACCTTGCTGGAAACGTTTTGGGAACGCGTGTGTGTTGGTGAGCAGGGCAGCCCTGCTCTGGGGCGCGTGGGTTTCCTCCAGGCTCCCTCCGTAGGTGTGAGGCATGATTGCATAGAAAATAAGCACATTTTTCAGTAATTTCGGTGTTTATCGCAGTCCCTGCCCATGTTCCTGGGACAAAGATGAGGTCTGTGGGTCCAGAGTGTGGCAGAATCGCGGAGCTGCTCCTGGGTGTCAGCGTCTCCTGCCTGTGCCCTGCTCCTGGAGGGTTTGCACGGAGCGGTGCAGAGCACAGCCAGCGCCGTGCACGGGTGATCGGCAGGGTTTGCACGGAGTGGTGCAGAGCACAGCCAGCGCCGTGCACGGGCCATGGGGAGGGTTTGCACGGAGTGGTGCAGAGCACAGCCAGCACTGTGCACGCACAGCCAGCGCCGTGCACGGGCCATGGGGAGGGTTCGCACGGAGCGGTGCAGAGCACAGCCAGAGCTGTGCATGGGTGATCGGCAGGGTTTGCACGGAGCGGTGCAGAGCACAGCCAGCACCGTGCACGGGCCATGGGCAGGGTTTGCACGGAGCGGTGCAGAGCACAGCCAGCACTGTGCACGGGCGGTCGGTGCTGCTTGCAGTAGTGCTTTCAAATCTGCTGTTCTCGTGCATCTGTCGGGGAGTTTTCATTCCCTGTCTGCGAGAGCCCCTGCATTGGTTTCCATTGCAGAGGCGACCGGCGAGGAGCCCGTCCTGCAGCCATCCTCGCGGGAGGAGCTCCGGGTCCCCTCGTTGGGTGACTCTGCCGCAGTTCCTTGCCCCTGTCCCGCAAGCTCCCCTCTTCCCCTGCGGGCGTTGGTTTGATGACTTCTGTGCCCTTGTCACTTTGCAGGGGCTGCGGCAGGGTTCTGCTCTTTTCTGACCCAATTCAGAGGCAACTCCCCTTTCTAAAGGAAATCTTTTCCTTCTGATGGATTCCTCTGCCCTGTTGGTTTGGCTGCTCCATCCTTCCGTAGGGGCCTCTCAGATGGTCTGGGGGAGAAGCCAGGGTGGGCAGAAGGCTGGGGTGCCTCCGTGTGATGAGCGGGGCAGGACTCAGCCGGGGAGGCAGCGGTGGCTGGGGCAGCACCGCGGAGGCAGGAGGGTGGTCGTTCGCTTTTCCTTCTGGTGCAAAAATTAGGGCTGAGAGGTTTGGCTTTGGGCTGAAATGCTGAAACACGACGAAGTGCTGTCCTCCTCCCGTGGAAGGTGTGGAGGAGGGGGAGAAACAGAGTGCGCTGGGGGGTCTGCCAGGTCTCCTCCTTCTCTAACTCTTTTTTTCCCCTTCTGGTGACCCTCTGACATGGAAAGGATCGTGGCTTCCCCCCGTTATCCGTGCTCTCGCTGCGGCTGTGCTGGGCGCGGCTGCGGGGTGCGGGACGGTGGAGATGCTCGGCTCTCATCCCCCTCCGTGTCTCTCCGCAGAAGTGTCTCCGGCTGAACCCCGACGTTCCCGTGTGGGTTTCCAAGCAGCGCATCCTCTGCACCCTGAACCACAGCCTGAAGGATGTCCTCAACTATGGGCTCTTCCAGCCGGCGTTCAACGGCCGGGCCGGCAAGTTCCTGGATGAGGAGCGGCTGCTGCGGGAGTACCCCCTGAACCCCGACACGCCTGTCCCCTACCTGGAGGTACCCGTCTGCTTTCTTTAAATGTCTGTGTCTCTGTGTCTGTGGATATATGTGCACACATCTGTACGGATGTACATAAGTAGGTGGGGCTCCTGCCATCCCTTCCGCTGCCATCTCTGTAGGCACCGCAGGTATTAACACCCCCTGCCCCCCTCCCCTTTTTTTCCCATTTCGCTTCCGAGATGTGTGTGGGTGTCTGTTTATTCACGGGGAGTTCATGGAGGGAGCTCGGATGCTGCTCAGTTCTAGCTGCTCATGACTCTGCTCCAGAGCTCCGTAACATCCGCCGCAGCCCGTGAAACAGCGTCCCTGCTCACCGACCCTGATGATCAAAAATTCCCTTTTTCCGGTGGCGCATCACTGTCGTAGGAAGCGGCAGTGACGGAAGGAAAGCCAGTCCTGTAGGTACAGAGGGGACAGCACGGAAGAGCTTTGGATACGAGGCTGGAGGACTTGAGTTCAATGTGTTGTTGAATTTACTGCAGAGACTGGGACACGGCCGTGTGCTTTGACAGCCGGTGACGGTCCCGGCATGGCCCTCGTTTGTGTGATGAGCGTGGAGGATGATCTATACTATTTTCCGTTCCAGAAAGTTAACTAGAGCAGAAATTAACGGAATTAACTCCGCATTTACGTTCGTTGTAGGCTTTGCCCTGGGCCGGGACGCGGGTGTTTATTCCGAGGTGACGTGCAGCATTTCCCGGGCTCCGTTGGCGGCCACTGTGGACATCTCCACTGGCTGGAATGGGACCCCAGTTGCCTGCACGTGGTCTTCTAAATGTAGGGATCCCGTGCGGTGTTTTACCCGCAGAGTCCATTTCGAAAGCATTTCACGCTTAAGCTGCAGAAGCTCTCACAAACGCAGGTGTGAACACTGTTATTATAACTAACCCTGGGTAATTTGGAAGGAAAGTGCAGCGCGATTTCTTGGCAAACTAACATCTAACGTAGACTAAAACGTTTGGAACGACATTGAGAATGCTTGTAAATAAACCTGTGAGGAAGTGAATTCTTTGATGTTCCGTGCTCGGGTTTGTCTGGTTTAGCGTCGTGTCCGCGCTGGACGGCTCAGCCCCCGCAGCCGAACGCGGGCTTGACCTGGGTGCTTGTTGCGTGTCGATTTGACTCTTTGTCACTTGGTAAGAGTGGCGGCTGAGCGCCGGAGAATCCGCTTGGAAAACCCGGAACCCAGCAAGTGTTTACAAGGCAAATCCTGCGCTGATGCCACCGAGGTTTCTCAAACCTGAGATGAATTGGGGCTGGGGGCTGCGTGTGAAGGCAGCCGGTGAGTGAGGAGTTTGTGCACGTTGGCGGAAAGGTGCCGTGCAAGGGCAGATCCCCGGGGAGGGGGGTGCTGCCGCCGTGCCGGGGAGGCTGTAGGTTCTCCTGGTTCCATCATAGGGTGGAGGAGCAGCCGCAACGCCGTGTATGGTGATGGGGCACCATGCGGCGGGGTCCCGCTGCCCGCCTGCGGAGATCCAGTTACCCTCCAGTTACCCTTCGGGGTGCGGATTGGTTTCTCTTGCTGGCTGTTACCTGCTGTCAGCAGCTTGTGGTGTCCTTCCCAATGAGGCAGGTCGTTGGTTTGCATCCCCAGCGCACATCATCACACACCCAGTTCACACACCTGGAAAATTTGGGAATTCTCGTGCCCGTGTGTCCTCCCCATGTCCGTCCGGTCCGTGGGTGAGCAGCTGGAGCAAAACCATGGGGATAGTGTGGGCTTAGGGCCAGCTGCCCGCTTCGGTCGCCTCTCCAGCAGTTTTGCCGCTGGGTTTCGAGCAGCTGACGGCACGTTGTGCCACTCGACTCTTCCCAGGTGAGGTTTTCGCCTTGTGCCGGGGCGACAGCGTGCATCACGCTTGCATCCGGGCGGATGGAGCGTGGCATTCCCTTCCCAGACCTGCCCCGGCCCCCCTGCACCCCGCATCCATAAATCATTAAAATCTGTAAATGATTAAAAAAACCCAACAACTGATGTGAGAAGACATCTGCCCCATAGTTCAGGTTTGTGATGGACGGAGGATGTGTGTGTGTTTTGCCGGGATTGGGAAGTGAGGGGGATGAGCAGGGTAACCGCAGTCCGGAGATAACTTGGTGTCGGTCCCCGCTGCAGCGGTGGGTGCTGGTGGGGGATTGTGTTCGTAGCTGTTCAGAATCTCGGGTACAGTTCATGCGTTGGGAAAAGATCTAGTCAAACAAATCCCGTTTTGTTCGTTTGGGAATTTGTAATTCTGACTGTGCAAAGGGAGCGGCCGCTCGGGGGAACTTGGTTTCGCTCAGGATCAGGTTCGGGATTAGCACTGCAAGCGTTGGCAGGACCAGTGCCCCTGGCCAGCTAGTCACTGGTGAAACCGGCGTCACTGGGACCATCATGGCACAGGTGTGTCTGGTGGGTCACCTAGGGACCGGGGTCAGGTTTGGGGTGGTTACCCGCGGAGCTGGTTGTGCACGTGGAGTCACCGCTGACAAGCCCGAGTATTGGCGTCGGCAGCGTGTGGTCGGGTGAGCGGGGTCCCACCGCAGCGCGCTCGGGGTCAGCCAGAGGACAGACACGCGGGGACAGGGATGGCTGGCAGAGGAAGGGCTCTCATTGGGGAAAACAAAGTTTCTGAAGAAAATTTTGGAGCCTTTTGAAGCCCAGCAGTAGTTCCCAGTGTGATGCTGTGGTCCTCCCGCGCTCCGGGACCAGGAGGGTGTTGGTTTTCGGGGTGATGGGGGGGACGTGGTTGGTGTTGGGCAGTCGGGGTGCTGGCGCGGACGTTGGTGCAGAGAAGAGCAGCAGAAATGGTCCAAGATCCTCAGTGAGGGGTTCAGAGGTCAGGCTGCTTCCAGGGCAGTCAGCCGGAGACCCCCCGTGTGAGAACCCCCCTGGGAAAACCCTTCTGGGTTAGAGAGATCCCTCAGTAATTGGGGAGAAGAGGGACAAGCTGACACCGTCCGTAGCTGAAGCCGGGCGGATTCACCTGAGACACTGGTCAGAATGTCTCTGGTGGGGAAGGCGATGGGCTGTTAGAGCCCGCGATGGGGGACGGTGTGTCCGGACCCGCGGCTGCGTGCAGATCCAGACTGTGTGTCTCTGTGCAGGATGACGCTCACCGGGGTTCTCGAGCGGTTTGGTGCTGGGTGGTGGGTTCTGTGCATCTCACGTCTGACCTTCTTCCCTCTGCAGTTCCGGTACAAGAGGCGCGTGTACACCCAGACCCTGCTGGACGACAAGCAGTTTGCCAAGCTCCACACCAAGGTAAGGCTGGTGCCCGGCCGGCGGCTCGGAGCCCCGATGGTGGCTGTCGGGGGGGAGACCAGGGGTTGGGGTGTTCTGGTCCTCCCCGCGCTGCACCGCGCTCCCGAGAGGCGGATGGTGCTTCTGGAGCCCAGGGTGGGCTGGGGGGGGAGCTGCAGGACCCCCTCGAGCCGCGGTGGGGTACCCCCATGGGATGACTTGTGCTGCAGGTGCTTGTGGGCAGGTGTGGGGTTGCAACGGGGTCTGCGTGGGGTCAGGCGGGGGGCAGAGGGACACCGNTTGTGGGCAGGTGTGGGGTTGCAATGGGGTCTGCGGGGGGCAGAGGGACACCATGGGCCGGCTGAAGAGCGGCTTTGTTCCCTGGCGCGGAGGAGTTGCAAACGCCTGGAGAGCACAAGGGCTCATTGAGGAGCACGGCGGGGGCTGCCGCACGCCTCCGCCTTGCACGCGGGCTCGGTGCCATCTCCCTGGCTTTAACCCCTGCGCTTGGGGCGGGATCTCGCGGGTGGGATCCACGCGTGGGGTGGGAAGAGCTCCTGGTCTGCCGCAGCCCCGTGCGTGGTGGGCAGCGATCGAGGCGCGTGTCAGGATGAACGGTCTGGTGTCAGGAGAGCAGGCAGCGGGGCAGGGACGGTGCTTCTCACGCTCCTGGGAGGGGAGGCACCCCACCGGAACCGCCGGGCTCTGCGGACGCCCCGGTTGGCACAGCCGGTGGGTCAGGGATGCTCATGGTGACCATGCCTCGGGCTGAGTGCCCCCTTGTGTTGCTCTTCCCCTGGACGGCTGTGGGGGTCCTGTGATGTCATTTCTTGCCTAAGGCATTAGAACAGTAACTGCAGAGGGGTCTGGGGCCATAGGAAGGTTTCTGCTGGTGCTAATGGTTGTGCCTTGATGTGGCATGTGTCCCCCTGGGGACTTTGATGGCTCCTGGGAAGGGGGGTCAGCGATGCACGGGACCGGTGGGATGGGGGGAGGTGGTGGGCTCTGGTGGCCGTCGCACAGCTGGGTGGCTTTGATGCACGGGGCAGCGTTCGGACTGCTGGGTGGCACGAGGACAGCCTCGGCGCCCGTCAGACTCATGTTGAGGGACAGTCCGTGGGGCAGGGCTGGGGCTGGGAGTGGTGGCACGGAGAGGCTGATGGGGATGGTCCGTGGCTCCTGCTGCGGGTCTGCAGGTTCCAGTTAACAGGGACGACAGCAGGAGCTGAGGGAGGTGGAGCCGCAGACGTGCAGCAGAGGGGAAGAAAACCTTCTCCTGCAGGGCTTGACCTACCCCAACGGTGAGAATTCCCTTCGGGGGAAGGAGCAAGTGCTCTGTCTCCTGTTTGCAGAGCTGCAGGAACACGGAGCACAATGGTGTTAGGGTTTGACTCACCGAGAGTACAGTCACGAGGCTTCTGCCTGGTGGCATAAGAACGTCCAGAATATCCATTTTCCATATCTGGAAAGCTCTCAGCATCTTCCTGGCACCAGGCAGCATGAATCACGGTCCTCTGGAGCCTCTCCGGAGGGAGGGCTGGAGCGGCTGCGATGGGGGACCCGAGCGGCAGCGTCTCAGGAGTTCCCCTGCGAGCGCGTAGGAGCCGTAAATGCGCTTTATTAAATATTCACTTAATCTCCGTGCTTTAATTTCTGCTTAAAAAACACGTCTCCTTCGTGGTGTTTCTTTATTTTTGAACCATCCCTTGCTGCTAAAGTACGGCACCTGGCCGAGATCCGGCGTCTCCGCTCCTGTTCTCCTCCATCGCGAGGATGCTGATGGGCATCCCTTCGGCCGGTGTTTTCCCAGAGTCCGCGGGCACCGGGGCCACGGTGTTTGTGGGGTGTCAGAGGAGCCCTCGCCCTGTCCGGGGGCTGCTCCCGCCGGGGTGCGGAGCGAGGGGGCAGCGGCAGGAGGGGTGGGAGCAGTGGTGGTGCCAGCCGCTCGGGGGAGCGACGCTGGAGCTGGGAGCCGGAGGCGGCGTGACTTACCCGCCCGGCACAAATCGAGGCTGTTTGGCTGGGAGAGGGTGAGAGCGGAGCGTGTGTGCAGCCTCCCGGCAGCCGGCGCGAGGATGAGACGGGGACGGAGAGCGCAGGGAACATGGGCTCCTCGCTGGGACGGCAGCTGGCTGAGCAGAGACGGAACCGGCGAGCGGCTGGGGAGCGCGGACCCCGAGCCAAGAGCACGGTACCGCCTGCAGCCGCCCCGTCCACCCTGCTGCGGCCACGCCGGGCACCGCTGGGCACGGGGCTGGGGGGACGGTGCTGCTGTGCCACCGGCCCTGCGGAGGGATGCTGCGGGGGCTGGCAGCAGGGCAGGATGGGGGGTCATTGCGGGGGCTGTTGACAGGGCAGGATGGGGGGTCGTTGTGGGGGCTGTTGGCAAGGCAGGATGGGGGGTCATTGTGGGGGCTGGCGGCAGGACAGGATGGGGGGGTCGTTGCCCACGGCAGACGCGTGGTGGGGAGGTGTCTGGCTGGCTCCTCTGGGCTTGTACAGGCTTACACGCGGGGTCGGCTGCTGCGGGGGCTTCCGCTGCTGTCGGTGCGTCTGGGGGTCGGTGTTTTCTCCTCGGGGAGCAGCAGCTCGGGGGTGATGCCTCTGCGGGGTGGTGCGGGTTGTACGTGTTGCTTGGGGCGTGAGCTTCCCCGTTACTTGCGGCACTGCCTCATCACTCGGGCAGTGAAATAGTGTTTGTTTCTGAGGTGCAGTGAGGGGTTAGCTTTAGGTCCAGCAGCATCAGGGCGGTGGGACCGCTCCGGGGGTGTGGGATGTGCGAAAGGTTTGGCCAGTGGCTGGTGGTCTCCTCTGAACGGGAGCAAAGCGTGAAAAGGTTCAGAGTCTGGCTTTAGCGGCGGAATACGCTACTTGAATCTTGTAACGACCTGGAAACGTGGTTCTCAACTGCCACTAAAAAAGGAAAATAAGAAAAATAAAAATAACTCATTTTTTTGAGTGCCAGTGGGATTGTTCTGGGAAGTGTTGGGATGGGTTTCTGCATTGCTCGCAATAACGGTGTGACCTGGTGAAACCAGTCAACCGGCCTCGGTCCCGTCTGCCTCCTGGGATCTGCAGGCAGTGACGTTTCTTGCGGATATTTTTCCCACTGAATTGCAGCAGAATGTTTAGAAATGGGAGTACAAAAAAAAAAATAATGCATGTTAGAAAAGGGCAATCCCACTGTGCTGATAAACGCAAATCAGCACGGAAGAATCGCGGCATTTACCAGCGTCCACAAAGGACCTTCTGCTGCCGAGCGACCGGGGATGCTGTCCCCTTGGAGAGGAAAGAAACACGCTTGGAACACGCTTGGAACACGCTTAATTATTAAAGGTGAAGGTGCTGTTGCTGCTGGGATGGCTGACATCAGTGAGAGCCGGACACACCGGCTGCGGGTGATCCTCTCGTGCCGCGGACTGTGTGGTTACGGAGGAGCGACCACCCCGGCGTGGGGCTGAGGGTGACAGAGCAACAGGAAAGTGTCGGAGAACCCCTGCGGCGGGTCGGCAGCGTGCCGGTCACCAGCCTTCCTTCGGGGTGACCGCCTGGAGGGGCAGCTGTAGCGAGGGGGGACGGCGGCACAGCTCTGCGCAGCGGGATGCAGGATGCGCCCAAGGTGTGGTGACAAGAGGAGCGAACGCCCTGACCGGTGGTGCCCGGAGGAGCCATCGCAGGCTGGGAGGGACCTCGGGAGGAGACGGGACACTGGGGCTGGATGCGGGAGCGACGGCGTGTGCCGGCATGGTGTGTGCACAAATACCATCACCTCAAATGTCCCTCTTTCCTTCTCCTTCCCCCAGCGTTACGTGCTGATGTCCTGTGGTGTGGGACATCCCTGGGGTCAGCGGGGGTCAGCTGTCCCCGCTGTGTCCCCCCCCAGCCCCTCGTGCCCCCCCAGGCTGCTCACTGGTGGGGTGGGAAGAGGTTTGTTTTTCCGTGCTCCTGGTTTCTGGAAACATCGGCGTGTGCTCTGGTGCAGGGGACGTGTTATCTCCCCGCTCCTGCGCAGCACCCAGCCGGTGCCGGCGGTTGGCTTCCCCCCAATAGCGAGGGACAGAACAATTGCTCCGCAAGAAGAATATCTCATTTATTTTCTTTCATTTCTATTCAAGAGAGAGAAGCTTGTTCCCTCGCACCAGCTTCCTCTCGACGAGCTTTTCTTTCCCGGAGGGCGTTGGTTTTTCTTGCGGCTGGGTGCCGGCGGAGGGTGATGGGCTGCGGCACCGCGGCTGCCGGCTGGACCTGCGCCCGGCCCCGGCACCAGGCTCCTTCTCCCTCTTGGGAACAAACCAAAGTGCCTCCGACCTGCTCAGGAGGCATCTGCGTCGGGCGAGGACGGGTGAACCCAGCCGAACGGCGAGGGGAGTCTTACTCTGAGCTTTTATTTCATTTCCCTGAGTTTCTGTTGGTCTGTGGGGTTTTTTCTCCCCAGAGAAAGCTTGCTTCCCTCTGGTTGGCGTTGCCGTTCAGACCCATTGACTTGCAAATCGCCATGATTTTCCTACTGCAAACTGTGCTGGCAGGAGGATCCGTTGTGAAGTTTTGGGGAGGGAGATAGCTCTGTATAGATGCGTTTGGGTTTTAATTTCTGTGTGTAGGAAACTGTGCCTTCACTGGCGTCTGGTTAGTTTTTTTATTCTTTCGATTTGTATCAAACTGCATTTGGCTGAGAGCTGAAATTCGGTGAAATTAAAGCAAAGTAACATTTTAAATTGTGTCTTTGTCACGTACATAAATGTTGCTTGAGTGTACCAGGCACAGAAGACAGAAAATAAACTTCCCAATGCTACCTCTTGTATTTGAAGCCGGCTGATCTTTCAGACAAAGGAGGGTTTGGTTTGTGTGAGTGGTTCTCGTCACCAGTTCTCAAAGGTATTTATGTGCCGGAAAATCCGTGAGCGTCTACGGAGGTTTCGGGATTGCCCGAGCGGTTAGGCACCCGCTTGGCTCCCCTTGGTTTCAGTGGGAGTCTGACATCTGCTCCCTCTTCGTGTCTACTCTCCTTAATCCACTGGAAAACCCAGCCCCAGATCCCTGCGGGTCTCAGGATAACGAGATCTCGTTCCTTCCCCACCAGGGTTTTGTTCCCCGGTGGGGACAGGAAAACGCGCTTCCTCCCTTCCCCGGTGCTCCAGCCTCCCCTGGACTTTAGTGAGTCACCCAGACAAGGGCAGTAGTCTGTGTTTCTGGATAAACCGATGGAGAACAGACAGGAAAGCTTTCTGGAGCCCGCCCGGGAGGGTGCAGAGCCCGGCGCTGGCGTTGCTGTGCGGCTGGGGGTGATGTGCCCAGCGAGGGCCACGGCCGCGGCAGGTCTGCGGCGTTTGGCTGGTTTCAGGAGCTGAGCACGGTCTGCGCCTGAAGGGACAAAAGCGCGCGTCAGTTCCCGGCTGTTGGCGGAAGGGACACTTCACCGACACACTTTTATAAATGTGTAAAGACAGACTTTGCATCAGCTGCAAACTGGGGATGAGCCGGTACCGGGTGGGAGTCACCTTCAGTGTAACTGAAAACATCGGCGCCGGGATCGACTTGATGCGACGGTTTCACGTGTGTGCTGACCCAGACGGCTCATTTAACAGTTTCCTCTCCTTCTCCCCGGTCCAGTTGCTGTTATTTCCCAGCTCTGGCCGCTGGTGCAGCCCCGCAGAGCGACAGGGAGGGAGCAGCCTGCGTCCCAGGATCCGCGTGGGGACGTGGGGTCCCTCGCTCTCCGTCTGTGGTCATGGAAATATTGAACCTGAATGAAACAACCTATTTTTCTCTGACTTTATTCTGTAAAACAGCTCCATTGAGCTCATTCTATACTCCTCCGGGTGAAGAATAAGAAACTGGGAACTGGCCATGGGAAGCGTTGGGCTGCCCTGCTCGCCCACGCTGCTGCTCCTGGTGCCCGTGGTCGAGCTGCCGCGGTGCCGTGGTCCCTCCGGTGGCTGCCACGGTCCCTCTGGTCACTGCTGTGGTTAAGTCTCTGGATTTTATAAATTATTTTTGAAGCTTTGCTGTGTATTTCGTTGGAGACCTTGGACCGATGAACCTTCTCTGTTCTCATCTGGAAAGGCAGTGATTGATTTCCCCCCAGGGGAAATTCCATCCGTCGCCCGTTAATGCCTGCGCGGTGCCTGGGGCCGCGGCGATGGGCACGTGTCCAGCGGGAGAAGGCAGGTCCCGGAATCGAGGGTGCCTCCCTCTGCATCCTCCTTTTGCTCCTGCACTTTCTCCCCAGTTTTCTTTCTAAATACAAAACGTACCCTTAACGTTGCCGTAGTGCATCAGCTTCCTCTTGTCAAAAAAAGTTTTCAATTCCTGCCCACCCAGAAGAGTGGGAATACAAACGAGCTGGGCGCGGGTGGTCGGAGGGGTGCAGGATCGTTTGCGGGGTGTAAACAAGAGTCGTGGCAGAGCCTCGGGAGCAGAACCCCAGGTTGGTGCCGGGATGTGCCGGGCAGCGGCACAGGAGGGAAGCAGCCGGGTCGCGCCCGCAGAGGTGTGGTGCTGGCAGACCTGTCGGGTCTGCGGCTGCGGTGAGGAGAGGAGAGGTGCGGGGAGACAAACGGGAGCGGGAGGCACGGGGTTAAACCTGCGCAGTGGGGTGGTGGCTGGGAATTTGGCATTTTGGGGTGGCACCCTGGATGTCCCGCTGGGATCCCCTTCAGCAGCTCTGTGCCCGGGCAGGAGCTGGAGGGATGCTGGAGCAGGAGGCGCGTTTTGCTTTTTGGTAATCGTGAAGCGAGGGGGGATGTGGGGGAGAAATAACCCAAGCAGCGATGGCTGGGGAACGTTCCGGAAAGGCAGCGCTTGTGCCGCACGGGTGATCCCAGCGTGGGTGCTGCGGGGACGGCTTACACCGGGCACGGACATCTCCATCACCTCCCGGAGCCGGTGCCCGGCCCCCTTGGCTCTCTGAGCGTCCCGTGGCCGTGTCGGCTCTGCCCGGGCAGCCGCGGGGTTTTCCCTGAGCCGCGGGGTTCTGCCGGGGTGGGGTACGGTTGGTGCACTGAAATGGGTTTATAATCTGACCTGGCTCGTGCGTGGCGCGGCTCCGTGGGGCTGGTTTTAGGAGAAACGTGCTGTAGGTATGTTTTAGGCTTTATTCTTCAGACTGACCGCACAGAGACCGAGTTTGGTTTCAGTCCTGGTACCCTGTGGTACCCGGGCGGTTCGGTTCACGCCGCTGGGATGCTGCTGGGCTGGCACAGCACCATCCGCACCCGGCGCCGCTGCCCAAAGCGTGCGGTTGCGTGTTGTTGGTGTGTCCGTGTGTGAGGCGTGTGCCTGCCCTCCTGGTGTGTTCGGACAGCAAGAACCGTGCGGTGGGGACATGGCGGGGCTGGCAGCTCCGATGATCTCCACGGGGGGATGCAGGAGGAGGGGGACGGCAGGACCACGTCCTGGGTAGATTTGCAGCATCCCCTCTAACAGGGGCTGGGAATTAACCTGTACCTGGGGTCTGTGGGGTGCTGCCGCCTTCCTCTTGCCGGTTGCCCTGGGTGTCCTGGGTGGGGATGTTTCTCTGGTGGGTCGGTCTCCATCCCGAGGTGTTAACGCTGTGTTGTGTCTTCTCCCGGGGTGTCACGGCTGCAGGCAAACCTGAAGAAGTTCATGGAGTACGTGCAGATGCTGAACGCGGAGAAGGTCTGCAGGCTGCTGGAGAAGGGACTGGACCCCAACTTCCACGATCCGGATACTGGAGGTGAGACCGGCTGCTCCGGAGGGGGGAGGATGGCAGAGAGGGGTGGGAGAAGGTGCCCAAGGGTCTCCTTGTGAAGCACTCAGAAAGTTCAAAAAATATTTTGGGGGTCAGGAAAGTAAAATCTTGGCCTCTGGTTTCCTCGATATT